>PVIY010006884.1:0-84948 GCA_004026745.1 Myrmecophaga tridactyla
TTGGATCTATTCTCTGGCTTGAGGTTTCTTAGCTTCAGACCTTAGCTTCCATGTTTCTGCCTTTGAAGCTGTTTTTATTTCAATTTGTCCCTTTTCTGTCCTTTTAGTCCAGACTGGCAGTGGTTCTGTTTACACAGATTCCAAAACACTCTTGTTGGTTTTCTATGCAGTATGCAGGGATCATAACCATCAGATAATAGGACTTTACACAAATCCTTCCTAGATAACTCCATCTCTAACCCTGGCTTTTTCCAAAATGGCTGACTGGTCCCATGTTTGCTTAAATCCTTACATGGGGCACCACTCTCTGAGGTCTCCCTTTCTGAAAGCCCAGAATTTTCCAGACCATCAATTTCTGGTTTCTTTGTATGCAAGAGTTCAGTTATCAGTTTATCACTTTCCTGTCACATTTCTCTCTAAGTTGCAAAGAGAAACCAGGCCAGACTTAACATTTAATTTGAAAATTTCTTGTGCTAAATATCCAAGTTCATGGTTTTTAAAATCTGCCTTCCATCCAAAATCAGCAGTTAATTTTGCTAAATTTTCTGCCACTTTAAAACAAGGATCACTTTCCTTCCAATTTACAAAACCAAATGCATAATTTCTGTCTAAGCCCTTATCAGAAGTATCTTTAGAGTCTCCTTTTCTACCAACAGTCTCTTCAAAACATTCTAGGCCATCTCCATCAAGCTCCTCACAACTCTTCCAGAATCTTCCCCATATCCATTTAAAAAGCAGTTCCGATGTGTTTGGTATTTGCAAACTCACAACACCCCAGTCTCAGTACCAAAATCTGTTTGTTAATGATACCAGAATGCAATATAGTAGAAATGGAATGGCTTCTAAAAGGGGATTTATGAAGTTTCAAATTTGTAGTTCTAAGGCCATGAAATTTTCCAGATTAAGGTACTAACAAGAGGTTACTCAAGAAAGGCTGATGCTGTCTGGAACACCTCCGTCACCTGAGAGAACACATAGCAACATCTGCTAGCTTTCTTTTCCAGCTTGTTAAATCATGAGGCTCCCCCAGGGGCATTTTCCTTCTTCATCTCCAAAGGCCTCTGGCTGTGTGGGCTCTAAAGTTTTTTCCAAAATGGTTTCCTCTTAAAGGGCTCCAGTAAGCAGCCCCATCTTGAATAGGTAGAGATATATCTCCATGGAAATCACCTAATCAATAGGTTCCACCCACAATTGGGTGGGTCGTATCTCCATGGAAACAACTTAATCAAAAGGATCTCACCCAGCAATGTTGAATAAGGATTTAAAAACATGGCTTTTCTGGAGTACAAAACAGCTTCAAACCAGCACATTCCACCCTTAATTTCATACTTGGATCCAGTATCAAAAATAAATCTATTCAATTCCTGAACCATGCACCCAGCAACAAACAAACAAACAAACAAATAAATAAATAAATAAATAAATCCCTACTTGTGTTTAAAAGAGACAACCAAAAAATTACATTTGCTAAAAGTCAGGAAAAGACAAATTAGAAATGACAATTGCTTCACTCCAGCCTTAAGTCATTGAAAACTACTACAAATATTACAGTTCAGGAAAATGAAACAGCTAGGATTTACAGATAGGCACAAACATAGAGAAAAAATGCTATGGAAAAAGAGTCCAGATACAAAATATAAACAATTCTATATGCAATAAAATAGATATTAAAATGGGTAATTTAGTGGAGTTATTCAATATAGGATCCAAAAATAATTGGCAAAATGTATCCATCCATTCCACAAATATTTGTTTAGGTCTACCACAGGCCAGGCACTGTTTAGATGCTAGAAATGTAATTGTTAACAAATAAAGAAATTTTCTAACCTCATGGAGGGGACACTGCAGAAGAGAGACAAGACAATCATTAAACAATAAATAACAATTGGTTTTATGACAAGAAATAGTAAAGAATAACAACACAATATGACAGAAATGGTAAGATAAAGATGTTATATTAGATGAGAAAGCTAGAAAAGACCTTCATGCAGAGTGATGTTGGAACTGAATTTTGAAGTAGATCAAACATCCATGTGATGTTCTAAAATAGGTATTTCACTGAGTGAATTACCATAAACTGGGCACACATACAATTGACAATTTAAATATACAACAAAAATCTCAGAAGCCCTTATAATGAACCTGCTCCATGACTAGTTTCTCTGTCAAACGCATATGTAACTACTGTATTGTACTCTAGTGCTATACCTTAGTTTTGATTGCTATTTGAAACTTCTATGTCAAGTTATACATTATGTGGATTACTTCATTCTCTCTTCTTAAGCAGTTTTATTCACAAAACGTGCATTCCACGTATAATCACAGTGTAGCAGTCAGGCTCAGGTGCTATCTTGGCCAGCTCATGGTGCCCAGTTTTTCTGTCCCTGTGGACTTAAGTCACCAACATGTGAATTTCATCTATGACTCATTACTTCTGTGATTGATTATGGAGAATATCATCCACAATAAGTGAGACTTAAGAAGAAGAATCAGAGGAGAGACAGCTAGTCCAGCAGCTCAGTGCAGCTCAGCACAGCTTAGCACAACTTAGCTCAGAGCTCAAAGCTGACCCAGAAGTTTGGAGATGTGGAAAGGAACCACCCTGGGGAAAGCCATTTGAACCCAGAAGCCAGGAGAGAAAGCCTGCAGATGTCACTGTATGTTTCTCATGTGTCAAAGGAAGCCAGAGGAAAACCGCTGCCTTTTCTCTGAAGAACTGTATATTTGCAACTAAATAAATCCTCTTTATAAAAGTCAGTCCATTTCTGGTGTACTGCATTCCAGGAGTGTTAGCAAACTAACACACACAGAGTTGTACATTCATCACCACTCTCACTTATAGAACATTTTCATTACTCTAGAAAAAAGCCCCATATACCTTAGCAATCACCACCAAATCCCTCTCTCCTACCCTATCCCTACATAACCACTAATATAATTCTCTGTTTATTGGTTTATCTAAATTTCCATTTTGTACAATGGAATCATATAATATGTGGTGTTTTATGTCCAACTTCTTTCCTTAGCATAATATTTTTAAATTATTGGTTTCTATAATTAGAGTGGTTGTAGGTTTACAGAAAAATCTTGTAAAAAATACAGTGCTCCCAAATACCCTCTATTGTCGACATTTTATATTAGTGTGGTGCTTTTGTTACAATTGATGAAAGAATATTAAAGTATTACTGTTCAGTATATCCATAGTTTACCTCAGGTATATTTTTCCAATATACTACCCTATTATTATAACCTTGTAAAATGTCATACACCAATTATAACTCATGAGAGAACATTTTTATATGTGTACTATTAATCACAATCATCATCACAACAGCGTTGACTTTGTTTAAGGGTCCATATATTATCTTCTAACTTTCTTCTAGTTATATATATGACACCAAACTTAACCTTTCACCTACCTTCACCAACATAATTCAGTGCTGTTAATTATACTCACAATTATGAGGTAACATTACCACTATCTATTTCCAAAAATTTACTATCAACATGAATAGAAGTTCTGGACAAATTAAGTATCAGCTTTCCTTTCTCAACTCCATTCTGTGTCTTGATAACCCACATTCTAGAGTCTAACTCTATGAGTTTGCCTCTATAGATAGTTCATATCAGTGAGTTCATGCAATATTTGTCTTTTGCTATCTGGCTTTTTTTCATTCAACATAATGTGTTCAAGGCTCATCCATGTTGTGGACAGCATATAGATGGATCATGTTTTTTATCCATTTCCACCAATCTGTCTTTTGACTACAATATTTGATCTATTAGCATTCAATGTCATTACTGTAAAGGCAATCATTCTATCCTTTGGTTTTTATATGTGAGGTATTATTTATTTCTTCATAACCTTTTAATTACCCTTAAAAACAATATTCATTTCTACATTCTCCTCCCTGCCTCTCTCCTGTCTTTTTTTTCAGCCTACAAAGTTCCCTGTAGTATTTCTTGTAGTGCTGGTCTCTCATTGACAAACTCTTAGATTCCGTTTATCTGTGAATATTTTTAAACGCTACTTGCTTTTTTTTTTTTTTTTTTTTTTTAACTCTACTTGTTTTTGAAGCACAGTTTCTCCAGATAAAGAATTCTTGGCTGGCAGTTTTCTGTTTAAGTCCTTTAAATATATCATACCACTCTTTTTTTTGCCTTTACGTTTTCTGATGTGAAATAAACACTTAGTCTTATCTTGGCTCCCCTGTATATGATGAATCATTTTTCTCTTGCTACTTTCAAAATTAACTCTTTATCTTTGGCATTTGTCACACGGATTATGATAGGTCTTGGAATAGGCCCCACTAGGATTTTTCTGTTTGGAGTACATTAAGCTTCTTGAACATGTATATTTATATCTGTCATAAGAATTGGGGAATTTTTGGCCATTATTTCCTCAAATGTTCTTTCTACAACTTTTCCCTTCACTTTTCTTTCTGGGATACCCATGGCATGTGTGTTTGTGTGTTTTGTTCTATCATTTAATGCCCTTTCAATTTTTTTTTCATTCTTTTCTCTATCTGTTCTTTGGTCTGTGGTTTTTCAATTGTCCTTCTTCTAATTCACTGATTTGTTCTTCTTCCTGTTCAAATCTACTGTTCTATGACTTCAACATATTATAATTTCTTCTGTTGTGCTTTTCATACCCATAAGTTCTGTTATGTTTCTTTGTATGCTTTCAAATTCTTCTTTATGCTCATCCAGTGTCTTCTCAATATATTTTATCTCTTCAATCATGTTTTCCTGCATCTCTTTGAACTGATTTAGGGAATTTGTATGAACATCTTTGATTAATAGTACCAAATTTTGCATCTCCTCTGAAGTTGTAATTTGTTCCTTTGACTGAGTCAAAATTTTTTGTTTCTTAGTATGGCTTGTAATTTTTTGCTGATGTGTAGGCATGAATTATCTTGATGAGGCATTTTATTATTGATTGGCTTTGTGTTAAGCCTCTTCTTTGACACTTGGTTTGAATTACTTTAGACTTAAGAATTGCCTATATTGAAGTGATCACATTTATTCAATTCTTCTTCATCAGATTTTGCCCTAGGTATGCAGTAAAAATTTTAAGATTGCATTATTCGTGCAATCGTTTCACCCCCAAGGAAAGTTTCCTTTCCTTTATTCCGTTCCTTATCTGGGAGCTCTTTATCTGTTCTTTTCACTTTTGTTCTGTCGTGTACAGTTTATTTGTTTGATTTTTCTCTCCTTTCATTGCCATTCGCTGCTTTTGCCTGGAGGGTAAACTTTGGAAGGAGGGTCACCCCAGAGAGGACTTTTCCAAGTCAGTATTTATCAGCCAAAATTGGGCTAGGAGCTCATAACATGAAGTGAGTGCAGGCCAGTTCCAAACAGCCCTGAAGAAATGGTCAGAAAGACTTTTTGACAACCCCCTGAAGCTGTGCTTTCCTGATTTGTCCAGCAGATGGTGGTCGTCAGTAATATTTCCCTGAGACCTAAGGAGGTAGTGTGTCTTTGAACTTCCACCACCTTTGCCCTTATCATGGGTAGGGTTGAAACACTGGCTGATTGGCCCTGCCTGAGGTGGCCAAATTTTCAGCTCAAAGTTCAGACACAGAGCTCACAATTCATCAATCAATAATCAATACTCAGTTGTGCCACCTCCTGTTCTTGGAAAAGGAGGCTACCATTCCTCTCTGCAGCAGCCAGATAGGAACTGGATGAAAGATGTTCCACCTTGGGAGTGGGGGAAGGTGTCAGCAGGCACCCTGGGCACTTTACTCACGGTTCTTTCCTGCTGTGTCTCAGCCTCTTTCTCCTGCTCTTCCCTGAATGCTGTACAATGTTCCCTGTCCTCCAGAGCCCCAGTATAGGTATTTCAAACAGTTTCTGCATGTCCACTAGCTCTATTTAGAAGAGGATGGAGTACTACAGCTTCCTAGTCTTCCATCTTCCCCAGAACTCCCTCTCTCTTTCTTGTTACATTCATCTTTATTGTTGCATGAAAGTGTAATTCATGAATTTTATTGCAATATAATCATCTACTGTAAGATTATAACCCAAAATATTTGTGCATTGCAGTATTAACTTCAATTTTTGTCACTAATAAATAAGTACTATTATGGACTTTCTTGTAATTGTTCTTATTGCAAATATATTTCTCTTGATAATATACTAAAAGTGAAGTATTGCATCATTGTATATGCATATTTCCAATTTCAGCAGTGTAGCAAATTGGATTTTCTTGAAGCAGAGTCTAACATGGAGTTTGGCATGTAACATTTAATAGGCTTAAAGAAGTGTGAAGTAGTGGGTGAAGTATTTTTTTATCAGAAAAAAATGATCGAATAAAGTTTCAGCCAACTTTATAGGGAGGTCTGGAGCATAAATAGCCAAACAGGATTTTCTACATTGTGCTGCTCCTCCCTCACTCCACATTTCTTCTTTTATAAAATATTAAATTAAGATTATTAGCTTACCTTCAAGAATGGTTTTAGCTATGTGCTAGAAGCTGAAATATGTTGGTTTTTTAGTTTCAGATAACTTCTAATTTTCTTTCTTTTAGCCATTGCATTATAACTTAATTTTTAAATATATAAGGATTTTTCTGATGATATCATTTTTGCTATTTCCAAATTTCACTGTACTCAAAGAAAAATATTTTGTATAATATCATGTATTTGAAATTCATAGACACTTGCATTGTGCACCAGTATATATATGATCAAGTTTTAAATATCCTATTTGCACCGGGAAAAAAATGCATATCCTCCTGCAATTGTTGTGGGCAGGATTCTTTAATACTCTGTCCACATTTTTGAATCATGTGGTTCTAATATTCTATGTTGTTACTAATGTTTGGTTGATCCTTAGAGAACTGTGTTAAATGCTCTCATTTTTTATATGGATTTATCTGTTGCATCCTTGAAATTCTATTTTTGTTTTGCACTTTTGGGCATATTAATAAGTACATATAAATTTCGAATTCTTATTTTCTTAGTGAATTAAAAGGTTATATGGCATGATTAATCTTTTTCAATTGCTTAAAAAATTAAAACTTTTATCATTCTCATGTGATGTGGTAGATTACTTTCAATCTTTTAAATCTTTTCTGTAGTATTTGGTTTTAGATTGTCCCTTTCAAATTTCATGATAGCTTTTCTAAGACTTGTAGTCTTTATCTTTGGATAAAATCACTCACATGTCATTTATTTAATGTAATCATTTTTATATGTGGCTTAAGTTATCATGAAAATATTGTAATTCTATTTGCTTTATCTGTAGTGCTATTTCTTCCATTTCCTATCTTCTTTGGATTGATGGGTTTTTCTCATTTCATTTTTCTTATCATTAGCAGGGAGTTAAACATTCTTTAACTATATATTTAGTCATTACTCTAAAGATTACCTTCTGTTGGGCAATCCTCCCATGAAGAAAGGATGAACTGCCTCTCAAAAAGTAGGTCACAAACCTTGAGAATTTGAAAGAGAGTTTGTTACAAGGGACTGCTGGGGGGAACAGGATGGGGCAAGCGAATTTGTAAAGGCAAAAGGAAAGAAGTGGTAGTGGGTGGGCTTTGTGTGGATTGGGGCAAGGCTTGAGAAGAGTTCACACATAGAAGCTAGGATTGGAGGGCTCAAACACCCTCCTCATGTAAAGGGCTCAAGAGCTATACTTGACTTTCCTTATCTGAAGTACCAGTTGTGTGTGGGGAGGTAGAGGAGAGAAAAGTGGAAGCTTTAATGTTTTCCAATATCAAACATAAAAAAATGAAACAAGAATCTTTATTGTACCTTCACTTATAAGAGACAAGTATTAGTTAATATTTTGACCATTACCAAGAGCATTTATGTTTTACCTAATTGTTATTGTGGTTAAATCATAAGATGATATATTAATGTGTCCCAAGTGTCACAGTGCAGTTATGCAATTTAAATACCTTCCATTACTTAAAAATACACTAAGAATTTTGAGACACACTTCCTGTCAACATCAATTCTTTTTTTTTTTTATTTGCATGGGCAGGCACCGGGAATCAAACCTGGGTCTCCAGCATGGCAGGTGAGAACACTAATGAGCCACCATGGCCTGCCTTCAATATCAATTCTTATTCACCTTATTTTTAATATTTTCACTAGTTTATATGTCTTAACCCTTTTATCTGGGATCATATTCCTTCTGCCTGAAGAATATACTTCCACATTTTCTTTAGGAGGAGTTACTGCTGCAAATTTTCTTAGATTTTTGTCTAAATATCTTTACTTTTATACTTAAAATAATATCTTATTGGATATAGACTTCTAAGTTTGAAGTTAATTATATTAAAATTTTGAAAGTATTGAAAATTTCTTTTGATATTCTTTTGATTTTTATCCTTTTCAGTTGAGAAGATTTCTCGGTTTAATTTTAACTCCTTTCTAAAGAATTTACCTTTTCTCCTCCCTTCTGGCTGCTTCTTATGTTTTCACTCTGTTTTTGCTTTTCAGCATTTTTTATGTGATTTTCTGTAGTGTAGTTTTTTTCTACTGAATGGTTTAATAGTAATTCACGAATCTTTGTGTTGATATTATTTATGAGAACTGAAAAATTCTTAACCATTTCTCATTTGTTGATTTCACCCCATTGTCTCTGCCTTTCTCCTGAGAATCAAATTACAATTATGTTCAAATATCTCTCTGAGTCCTCTATGTCTGTCCCCTTCTTTTCTGTATTTTTGACCTTTATGTCTCTCTATGTTTCTCATGGATATGTTCTTCAACCATGCCTGCTTCACTCATTCTATTTTCAGTTGCATTGGATCTGTTGTTAAACTTCTTGATTTGATGTTTTTATTTTTTGTTGTTAGAGACTTCATTTTTAGACAAGTTTTAGAGTACACAGTTTTCCCAATTGTTAATATCATATATTCGTATGGTGCATTTATTACAATTAATGAGTCAATATTGATACATTATTATGAACTAAAATCTATTGTCCATTTGTATTTCTTTAGGTTTTTTTTTACCTAATGTCTTTTATCTTTTCAAGGGTCACACCCATTTCATTACATTTCATTGTCGTGTCTCCCTAAATTCCTCTCTGGCTGTGACATTTTCATAGACTTTCCTTGTTTTTGATGACATTGACAGTTTTGAAAACCATTGGCCGACTATATTGAAGGATACTCCCTGATTAGAATTTGTCCAATGTTTTTCTCATGATGGGAGATTCAGCTTTTTGGAAGGTATAGTTTTTACAGAAATAAATTGCCATTTTAATTATATCATGCCAAGGGTACATACCATCAGCATGATTTATGCTTGTTGATGTTGATCTTCATCACCTGGCTAAAGCAGTTTCTCAGGTTTCTCCACTGTAAAATCATTTTTTGTTTCTCTTTCTCATACAGTACTCTTGGATGGAGAGCACTATGTATAGCCCACACTAGGGAGTTCTCCTTCCTTTAAGGCAGAGTATCCATGTGAATTATTTGGAATTTTTATGCATGGAGGCTTTGTTTATTTGCCCCCATTTATTTCATTCAATGATTTATTTATATTAGCATGGACTCATGGATATTTCTTTTGTACTTTGGAGTTATAATCCAATAATATGTTATTCATCTTGGTATGTAAATTGTTTCAGTTCAGATATATTGGGAGATCTTTCCATTGATTTCTGTGCTCCTTTGACATGGGAAGTGGGACTTCCATGCCCATCAATGTGGATTTTTCTTTCTGTCTTTTTCTGAGAACTTCCTTACTTATTGGCACTACAAGGTGTTCTAAAATCAGCCATTTCTCCAGATTTCTGGTTCCTTCTATTGAAGAACAGTATTAGGAATCAAGATTTGGGAGCTAGTTGTTCTCATGGCTACTCAGGTTTTCCAGTGATTTGTCAATTTGGTTATGTTTCAGTTTTAGAATGTCTGCCTTTACTATTTTTCAAGTCTGTTTTCTTTTTGTTGTTGTTGTTTGTCTCTAACAACCTATCACATTGTCTTTCATTTCTGTGAAGATAGAGAACATGATTATTTTAAAATCTGAGTTTGATAACTCTGATATCTAGTATCCCTTCAGAGCTATTTTTCAAAACATTTTTATTGTAAAATACAGCATATATTTAATGCAAAGAAAGGGAAAAAAAGCAATAATTTCCGAAGAACACTCCAACAAGATTACAGAACAGATCCCAGAGTTTATCATGGGCTACCACTCTATCATCTCAGAAATTTCTTTCTAGCTGCTCCAAAACACTGGAGGCTGGAAGGAATATGTGGTTCTTTTGGTTATCACATGGTCTTGTGCCTTACTTGTTTGATTACTCTCCCAAACCTGGCAGACACAACTTCAATTCAATCATCAGAGTTGACATAACCAATAGTGGAACAAACTACACCATGTGCTCCTGATAGAATACACTGTGAAAGACACCACGTCACTCCTGTGTGCTTCTCTTCAAAACACAGACCTTAACATAATCCTGAGAAATGTACAAATTAATCCAAGCCATGAGACATGACTGGCATGTTCATATTAAAGGAAACTAAAGATACATGAGATATAAATGCATTTCATGATCATGCACTAGAATAATAATAATATCATTGTTATTATTAACATAGAAAATTAGGGTAATAATGATAACGTTTCCCATGAAAGACATAATTGAGATAATTGGTGAAATCTGAGTAAGGTTTGTACACTAGATATCAGTATTGCATCAGTGTTAATTTCCTGATTTCATAATTCTATTGTGGTTATGTAAAATGATATAGTTTTTCTTACTAAATACACACAGAAGTATTTAGCTATAGGACATCTCTCTCTTTCCCTCTCTCTGTCTATCTCTTTATATATATACATACATATCCCTAAGAGGGAGATTAAGCATGATAAAGTAAGTGTGGCAAGCTGTTAATTATTAGGGAATCTAGATGAAACATACATAGGAGTTCTATATTTACAAGCTATTTTTTTGCATTTGAAATTTTAAAAATAAAATGTACCTCCAAAAGAGTTTCTTTTTTCAACAGATGAGGTAAAGTTACTTAAATAGATTTTAAACTGTTCAGGTTTTGATTTATTTTAAATGATAGAAATGAAAGCCAAACATATAACCACAAATTCCAAAATTAACAAAAGCTATAAACGCTAAGACATGTCTTTTTCACTTTAATTACATATCACATGATTACTAATGGACCTAAAATACAGAGTCTATCATATTAACTTGTACTTCAGTTTAACAGTCTCAATTGAAAGAATTATGATAATCTTTTTTACATTTTCTGCCAAATTTGAGCATCCTGACTTTGTCATACAGACCTTTCCCATTTCAGATATTATTTTAAATACTTAAAAAGTTCTTTGCATTATAACCAAAATAAAAGACATAATTTAAAGAATATTATTTAAAGTGCTAGAATAAATCTTTTTTTCAGTGAAAGTAAGTGACTACATTTCACCAGTATTTGAAAGTATTCCTATAGCACTAATGTCATTTTCCTTCTCCTGATTGGTCTGATATTATGAAGAAATAAATCTCAAGGCCAAAGCTTTAATAAAAGCCTTGCTCTCATTATTTCAAAAAAAAATCATCAGTTGTCTTTGAATTTTAAGGATATTTTTAAAACATTAATATTTTTAGATATTTCCTAAACTGGATGTTGTCACAAAATAACTACGTCACATTTTTCAATTGAAAATTAAAAAAAAGCTGTCCTAGCTCTTGAGATTATTGCCAGCTGGGAGTCTGGAGTGGAGGGAGGGGATTAGGCTCTGTGAAGTGGCAGAATCCAGCAGCAGTTCTTCTTCTCCAGTACTCTTGGAACTAACTTTAGCTCTAAGAGGAGGCTTTAAAAAAAAAGAATAAAAAGCTGGTTGCTAATCATTGAAGCCTTCTGGCTTGTAGGGTGAGCATGATATTGAGCATAATACTTAGAAAAACCTCCAGAAAAAGGTTCTGCTCCATTAACAGTGCTAATACCTGAGCAATGGATCAAGCACCTATAGGAGAATTTGTGAAAATTAAATTCCTATGTGGACATATGATAGTGGAGCCATCAAAACTTTTGTATTGAAAGGAAATATACCTTATGGTATTTTACAAATGAGTGATAATATGGCATGTTTTAATTTATATTAAAAATTGATGTAAAAACATACTTCAAAATGTCATCTAACTCCTTTGAAGAAGTATGTTTCTAAGGCTAGATGAAATTTAGGCATACAGTGAGATAATATTGGATTTGTTTTAGATAACTGGCTTTTTGGGGATAAAAAGAGGAAAGAATATAAAACTTGAATAATTTCCTGGGAAAACAAGCTCTTAGAGGTGTCAATTTGAGTTGCTCTTTAATTTAATAAGTTGTGGATCATTGTTCTAAGAAAAATTATATACAGGTACTGCTATGATTCTATAATGTATAATAGGCTATTTTAAGAGCTAAACTACACCTTCAAATAGAGCAGGTGGTAAAATTATGTAAAGCTTCCAATGATGTACATGTATATACAAGAATTGCTAACAAAATCTTAAAAAAGAGATCCAAACTTTCTCCAGAATACCATAGTCAGTGCATTTTAAAGTTTACTAGATGAAAGGCACCTAATGCATAGTGTATCAGCTAAACATTTCTGATCTCCTGGTATTTTTCTGGTGACTAAACATAACCAAGACTTGCATTGGAAGAAATGTGCATTCTTGATCGATACCAAATTATGTTGCGAGATTTTTTGTTTTGGTTTTCATGAACTGCATACATGCTAGATTGAGGTCACTGATCTATTCGATTGAAAATGTTTTCTTCCAAAACACTAGAAAAAAAGAAGTTACTCTATTACTGATTGCAAACCAATTAATTGTTTAAACAAAGCAAAACTAAATGGAAACTTTAAATCAAAAATATCTGATACCATAAATAATAGTTTCAAAACAACTGTTGAAATTTTGTTTTATCCGACCTACATATATAAATGTGCATTCTATAAATCTTTATAATACTTAGACATGCATCTTTTTGTTTTCTCAGAATAGCCTGTAACATTTAAAAATCATGATGATGGCATCCAGTGCTCTGTGATTCTTATCAAGAATTCCCATAACTGCTTCTTATTCCTTTTCTAGGGGCTAATTTAGGAGAGAAAAAAATCCAGACTGTCAAACTAATGCAAACATTCCTGCAAAGTGTGCGAGTATTCAAGGCAGTTTTACCGCTAAAAAATGTCAAAGAGAAACATCCCATTAAGGCCCCAAGTGAAAAAGAATGCCAACAACAATTAAAGCAAAACAGCTTTACTGGCCCCTCTGCTCTCACTTAGACAGAGTAGTGTTAAAGTATTTGATCAAAAGGGATTGGGAAAGGATTATAAGAGATTGTGTTTACCTTAACATGGACACTGAATGTTCAACAATGTGTACAAGCCACAGATGTCTAAGATGTAACTATATATAAGATTTTTTCAGTGGGCGAAAAATAGAATACAACATTAAAGCAAGAAACCATCTCTTTTCTCTGAACTTTAGAATTTTGGTTAGCTCAGCTGAACACACAGGAACACTCCTATTGTTGGGAGTCTAGTAGACTGTGGGAAACTGTAACTTACAACCTTAAAGGTTAGTCTGGATTCCAAAAAGACATAAAAAGGCAGCATGGGGTCTGGGATTATTTATCACCTATGGAAACAGTCACCACATAATGTCACAGAGTTCTGGGTCAGTGGAGAACTCTGTGAAACTGTATTCACCAGTCACCCACCTGATAAAGCATAGCTACCCTGAGACCTAGGCAGCGAGCAAAGGAAAGATGAATCAAATTGCTCTTTCCACTTGTAAATCATCCACTCTCCTGAAGAGCCTCTTCAGTAAGTGAAGTGCTTGGAATTATGCAAGGATAGACTCCTACTCTAGCCTAAGCATTACAAACCATAATGTATACTTATCTTCCTTCATTTCTTTCTGAAGAGGTTTTTAAATATAATAAAACTTTCTGATCAAACACGATGTGTCCAACTGAACATTTTTGTCTCTTTTACTTTTTTGCAAACAGACATAAATGAGCATTTACTATGTGCTGAACACTTACTAATACACTCTGGAAGAGATAAGCAGGCAAAAAAGATTGACTTGACAGATTTTGCCATCTAGTGGGAATGATAATAAATGTAGAAAAATCACCCTAATACATGTCAGGATAGAAAACATTCTAAAAAAACTTTTCAAAAATGTAATAATAGCTCAAACAAGGAAGACAGAAATTCTAACCAAGAGTAGTGAGTAAGATTAGGGATTGGTGTCCCAGCTAGGCCTTGAAGGACGAGTACAATTTCCATATGTATAAATAGCTGTGAAGGATATTCAAGCAAGGAAAACAGAATGAGTGGAGACCTGGTCTAGAATAAAATTCACAGTGGATTCAGAGATATATTAAGACTTCTGGTTTTGCTTGGTTGCAGAATATGTAATGTGTTGAACAAGCAAGTGAGGAATGAGATGGGTCCTTGTAAGGATTAAAGTACAGTGAGCCCTGTACTTCAGCTCATACAACACCTTCTCCCTTCCTGGACTCCAACAAAGAAGCTGAAAAAAAAAAACAAAAAACACTTATTCACTGCCTTTTAGGCAGTAGCCATGAAACACAGAAGAAAAGTTGTGCTGATGCTGGACTTTCTTCTTTCTTCCACCTCAAAACACTATTTCTTTTCAAACAGTTTTCAATGTACAATGTATCATGCATATAAATAAGTGTGTGTAGTATCTATTGTTAGAAAAAATTGGGGTTTGGTCCAACACACACAACTATGCAGCAAGCTGAGGTTAAAAGGGGTTTATTATAAAGGAGGAAGGGGAAGAGGAAGGGGGAAGAGGGAAGAGGTGGGGGGAGGAGTAAGAGGATAAAGGAACATTTTCTTCAAGAGCCTGAAGAAAACATCTACCCACATTGCAATGTGTTTCTCCTTTTATGCTTTGAAGTTTTCCATCCTTGATTGATCCAAAATTCTGCCTTTGGTGATTTGTCTGATTGTTGTTACCTGGTATTTTTGCTTCCAACTTTTGCACCTTTCCTGACCTGTTTTCTCCTTATTGATGGAGCCATACCATGATTCCTTCTTTGATGTGGTTTCTTGCCCCGGGCAGCACCTGGCAAGAGGCATTACGACTTGTGGCAAGGAGGAGGAGGAAGGGAAAGGGTGATGAGTCAGTGGGCCATGAGTTTCAGCCATTGCAGCAGGATGAGGAGGGGTTGGGGACCTGAGATTCATCTCCTCTGACCTGTCATTCCTGCCTTTTGTTTATTGTAGATTTAGGAGAAAGAGGCAGGGTGCCATTTGTCATTCTTAAGTACTTCCTGCTGGACAGGGGCAGCATTAGGGGGCTTTGGAGTTGAAGGCAGGTTTTTTGATGCGATGGTAGTTAAAGGCTGCTTCATCCAGTTCTTGCCTTGCAAATCTTTGGTAACTAAGCATGTCATTCCTGAAAAATCTTGAGAGCAATATGTTATGAACTGCTTTTTGAGTTAGTGAAGTGACTGCAGTGTAAGAATTGATTAACAAGCTTACAGAGCAAGAGTGCTATGGCAAGTAAAACTAAAAAAAAAAAAATGATAAGTGACCCTACAAGGGGAAGTAATTAGGGGAACCATGATGACATCCCAAACCATGAAGAGTCAGCATTGTGTTCTTGTAACCTTCTAGCCAGGTCCTTAAGTTTTTCTGCTATGTCTTGGATTATTCCAGGTTTATTAACATAGAAGCAGCATTCCTCATTGAGGAGTAGGCAAAGGCCACCTTCTTTGATTGTTAGCAGGTTGAACCTGCACTTGTTTTGCAGTACTGCTGCCGTGAGTGAGTCAATTTGATTTTGTACATCCACTAAAGTGGCAGAGAATTCCTTTACACTATCTTGGAGTTCTTTTGACAGCAACTGTGAGGTTGCTGTACTGCTCACTTCAGTGCCTATCCCTGTTAGGATGCCTAGAGTAGCTAAGAGAGGCAGGAGGATGACATCACATTTTGGTTTTAGGGTAATGTTAAGGGGAATGGGGAAGGACTGGTTAGTAGGAGCTACTGAGATTTGGGGTGATAGATAGACCCTGGTCTATCTTTTTTTAAAATGGATGCATCACATTTTCCCAGCTTTGACCATATTTTTGCTTTCCACTAACATTTTATGACTTACTATATCCATTCAAGTTTTGTCTACTTTTTCCTCATTTTTAACAGCCATTTATTTTACCTTAAGACAAAACTATCCTTTTTTTTCCTTTTAATAGAATCACATCCTTTATATCCTTTCTAGTTAAGTTTTTAAACAAATATCTCATCACATACAAGACCATTAAGCTTAAATTTATCAGGCTATTGTCAAATATTTATAACACATTAGTGAATTATTTTTGAAATAGTAATTTTGCAATTTTTTATCAAGAATTTAGGATTGGGGTTGGGTGAAGATTGAGGCTGAGGATAAGTAGCAGGACTGCAGGTGGTGTGAGGCTTAGCTTTAAGTAAAGGAAGTGCGAGTACCACGTTTAGTTGAGCTAGAATGTTTCATCATAAGAGGGGGACTGGCTAGGCAGGCACTGTTAAGAATGAGTGGGAAAAGGAAGTGTTTTGTAGAGTGCAGGCGATGGGTGAGGTTTGTAGCAGACCAGTGCTTTTTCCAATTTTTCAATGATAGACACAAGGGAGGCGGGTAGAGGTCCTGAAAACTCAGGTAAGACTGAAAATGTGGCTTCTGTGTTAACTACAAAAGAGATTGGCTTGCTTGCCACAAGGATGGTTACTGTGGGTCCAGCCATGGAGATGGGAAGAAGAGTTGGGGCTAAGGTGGGCTCTGTCAGTCTTCAGTGGCTAGGCTGAGGAAGTCTGAGAATTCAAATCCTGAGGAGTGGCCACTTGCCAAGGATGGCTGCCTATTCCTGCAGTGAGAGGCTGAAGGGCAGGTAGCTTTCCAGGGTCCTGCCTTATGGCAAAGAGGGCAAGACCCTAGAGGTGGCTTAGGATTAGGGCAAGCTCTTGCCCAATGTCCTTACTGGATACAGTGAAAACAGGGGCCTGGAGGTGGCTTAGTTCCTGGTTTTGTTCCATCTCACAAGGCAAGGGTGGATCTTTGCAGGGCATTGGCTAATAATAAATAATGAGCATCTTTGTGCTCCTGTCTGAGTTTTTCCTGGACTGATTTTTTAGTTTCCCTTTCCTGTATATTGCTGAAAACCTGGAAAGCAACCAGGTTCAATTCACTCTGTGGTGTTTGGGGTCCTTGCTCCAGATTTTGAAGATTTTTACGAATGTCTGGAGTCAATTGTGTTATGAAGCGTGTGTGTAGGAAAAGATGCCCTCTAGTGAGGCTGGATCTAGAGCAGTGTATTTGAGAATTGAACCCATTAGGTGGCTCATAAAAGCCATGGGATTTCCAAACAATCCCTGGGAGAGATCTAAAAGTTTGTCATAATTGACTGTCTTAAATCTGGCTTTTTTCATTGCTTCTAAAAGACAAGTGAGAAAGTGGTACAATCTGAGTAAATCAGGGGAGTTGGATTGGTAATTCCAATTAGGGGGTGGCGGGGGAACTGCAGTGGAGCCCTGTGAGTAAATTTGGGTGTCAATGGCAAAAAGTTAGTCTGCATGAGCAGTAGCTGTCACTGAATGTGTATTTTTTTCCCCAAGTGGTAGAGGAAGTAAGAATTACAACCACATTCTGATAGGTGAGATCATAGATCTGAGTTAGATACTTAAATTCTTTTTGATATTGAGAAGTGTCTATCGAGAAAGAGCCTAAATGTTGCTCAATTTGTGAAAGATTGGAGAGAGAAAAGGGAACGTTAGTCCTGGCTATGCCATCATGTCCTGCTCCTCCCCTAAGAGGGAAAGTGCGAGCAGACATGGAGGTTACTGATGATGAGGAAGTGGGAAGTTTGGCAGTCAGAGGGATAGGGGGATGGAGAGGTGAGGCAGCAGTGGTAACAGGGGTCAGGACTGGCCTGTCCCAATGGGTACGGGGTGGGGTAAAGGGGGAGGGGGAGGAGGAATGGTGGGGAGGAGCAGAGGGCTGAAGAAGAGGAAGTGATGGATAGGGGGCAGAGTCGAGGGGGTGGTCATCCGGATCAAAGGAGTCAGTAGGAGGGGAGAAGATGGAGGAGTTGGGAGGTTTGTCTCTTCAGAAGAGGGAGAAGGAGTGCGAGGTTTTGGTTTTTTCATTGAGGAGGAGGATTTGGTACATAGAGAATGACAAAGTGAGGGCTTAGCCCACAGTGTCCAGAAAGCTTGGACATAGGATACCTTGTCACAGTTTGCAGATCGCCATAGGAAGTTATCAAGGTCAGTAAGAATGTTAAGATCAAAAGTACCATTTTCAGGCCAATGATTTTGATAGTCTGGAGGGTCCTGGGCCAAGCCACCGTAGAGTAAAATAAAAGTTTCTTTGGTTTGATGTTGCCTTGTCGATTTAGGTTTCTTAGGTGGTGTAACAGACAGGCCAAGGGAGTGTCTTTAGGGGGAATAGACTGTGTCGCCCCCATGGCCATGGAAGAAAGAGAGTGAGGAAGTGGGAAAGAACAAGAACACTTGGTGGGGGACACTCTCTGGGGTTACAGTTCAGGGGTGTAGACCGTGTCTCTGAAGAACAGAGGCAGGCATCCCTACGTCTGCATGACAGAGAGAGAGTTGCCCACTGCAGTCTGGGCAGCTCTGGAATCCACCCAGATTTGGAGCAGAGCAAAAGCTCCTGGGAGGTCTCACTAATCGCTGAGATCTGTGAGAGGACAGCTCTGACCACACTATCCCGGACAGGCTGGGGCATTCTCACAACACCGAACAAAACTCTCCTGAGAATGGAAACCCTAGGACCCAAACCAGACATCTGTGCCATGTGCACCTGAGCCCGAACCGCCATGGGCCCTGCCGAGATATCCTGTGAGAGTGTTCCAGCCCAACCCAATTCCTCAGTCTTACCTGATAGTAAGAGAGGACCGGTTTTGGGGGCTGGGTGCAGTGAAGTGAAAGGAGGGATGCTCAAGCTACAGAGAAGGAAGTGAGAACATTCCTGGGTTTCAGCACCATATATTAGAACAAAGTGGGGGTTTGGTCCAAAACTCATAACCATGCAACAAGCTGAAGTTAAGAGGGGTTTATTATAAATGAGGGAGGGGGAAGAGGATGGGGGAAAGAGAAAGAGGAAGGGGGGAGGGGGAAGAGGGTAAAGGAACACTTTCTTCAAGACCCTGAAGAAAATGTCCACTGTGTTGTGATGTGCTTCTCCTTTTATGCTTTGACGGTTTCCATCCTTCATTGGTCTGGAATTCTGCCTTTGGTTATTTGTCTGATTGCTGTTGGCTGGTATTTTTACTTCCTTATTTTTGTTCCTGTCCTGACCTGTTTGTTACTTGTTGGTGGAGCCATACCATGAGTCCTTCTTTGATGTGGTTTCTTGCCCCGGGCAGCATTTGGCAAGAGGTATTGTGAGTTGACAAGGAGGAGGGGGAAGGGAATGAGTCACAAGGCAATGGAACGTGAGTTTTGGCCATTGCTGCCAGGTGATGAGAGGGTGGGGACCTGAGTTTCATCCCCTTTGACTTGTCAGCTATATGCAAATTAAATAATAATTGAATCTCCATATGGTTACCAACCAGTTGAAGAAACATCAAATTCTGATATATTTTTTCTTTAAATATCTTATATTTGGTTTTTTTTCTCAAATATCTGGTGATTTACTGTTTAGGGGTAATACACCTGAAGGGCTTGTGTGGAAACCAAGTGTGTTACTTTTTATTACTGGCAAGTGTCTAGGTATTTCATCAGGAGCCATAAATGTTCAATGACCATGGATCTATTTTCTTGGGCCATTTAGTTTCTCCAGAAAATATTCTTTTAATTTCCTGTAGGAGCTGCGATGGCATCATCTAGGCATTAGAGAAAGATCAAGAGAATGAAGAGGTGTCAATCATAACATCGTTTAGCAGATTCACTGAACTGCCTGTCTCTGGACTAATTGCTATTAAATAATAAAAATAAAGTCAATTTGTCTAAGTTATTGTTAGTCAGTTTTCTGTTATTAACTAAGCATTCCTAACTGAAACACCACATTCCACAAAACTTGGAAATAAATAAATAACAGTACATTTTTGGGAAAAATGCTAAATGTCCCCAAACCCTACCCTTTATTTCCACTGTAAATTTTGTAACATCATGAAGCCTGGATGAGAAGAGTTACTAAAATTCAATACTTTAGTATGGAACAGAAGACAAAATAAGGACAGAGAATAATATCCAAAGTGTGCTGATAGTATCAGATGACATAGCAGCAACAAGCAAACAAAGAGTAAAAATAACTACATAACTAAAAAGAAAACCACTTGAAACACAAATCTATTCATTCAACAGAGATTAACACCATAATGTTTGATTCATCCTGAAATATGAATTGTAGGAAAAAATTTAACAAGGTTAGATATTTGACAGACTAGGTAGGGTAATAGCTGGTATATAATTAAGAAAAGAATAACAACCAGGAACATCTAGTTCTCAAGTCCTCAATCTCAGGAGCAAGTTTTAAAGAGCATCCAGTAAAGGGAGGCAAAAGTGAATGCAAATAAACAACAAAACTGCACATCAAAGAGATTAAAGCTGAGAGAACAGAAGATAAATAAAGTTGAACTTGGAATTTTATTACTTCCAGACTTTGGGGTATGTGAGCTAAAACTGTCCTTGTTTTTTAAACCACTTTAGGTCAAGTTTTCTGATACTTAACCACCAAAATTATTTTCACTGAGAGCACTCATGTGAATACACATACACCTATGATATTAGCTCACATTATTGAATATTAAGGATACCACCTTCATCTGAGTCTTTGCCTGTCATTGTATTCAGAGAAATGGCTTTTGTTTCCAGATTTAAAGTTTAATGGGATTCTAATTTTAGTCTACACCTATTGATTAAGGAAAATGGAAAAAAATTGTATCTGCTTATCTTGTCTGTAACAAGCACAAAAACTAGATTTTTCTCAATTACTATAGAACATTTTTAAAAAGAAGTATTAGTAAATAAATAAATGTGCATTAAAATGGAAACAGATAAAGGGAAACTGTTTCAGTGGAAGTTAAGAAACAGGACCATATTTCCATTTCTCTGTCTATTTTTTGGAAAGATGCATGCATATCAAATTCCTGCTCTGATGCTAGCTCCCATTACAATGTTGACATTAAGTAAAATTAAAATATTAGCAGCCAATCCCAGGCTTCCTGGAGCTCTCTGAAACTCAGGTCCTAGAAGGCTTCATTGCCTCTTTCTCACTTACTTTGAATAACTTTCTCAATTATTCAAGGAGTGGTTTCAGCGACGTCCTAGACTGTGCAACAGGAAGGGATAGAAATGGACGATTTTGAATGTCAACCTCTACTTTTACAGAACGTAAAGGTGATGTGGAAAAGAGATTTGTTGAAGCCACTGGGTTCAGGATTTGCTTCTCAGGTTACCTCAAGAGCAAAAAAAAAAAAAACAACCCTTGATTCCTTTCTTTCCTGAAGACTGATGGTTGTCATCAGAATAATGTTGAAAGACTGGCAAAAAAGAGATGAGACATTATTAGTTCAAGAAATTTCAATATCTTATTGAGCTTAGCTCTTGCTTTGGTCTGGATATAAATAATATCCCTGGTATAGAAATCTTTTGACTAAAATTAGTATATCTTCTCTTGTTTAAATGACTGAGGACAGAGATGCTTATGTTTGCTCTTGGTGAGTTTGAGCAAAAGATGCAGGTTGGGATCAAATCATGCGTAGGTTATGTTGAGGATTTTGGTCTTTATTCTAAGAGAAATTGTAAATAATTCATAACTTACAAGGTATAGGAAGGAGACTTTAGGTCAAATATGAGTGCTGGGGAATTCATATTTCAGCCGGGAAGGTGTTAGAAGTAGTGGGCAGAGATTTTGGACAAAGATCTCTGTACTGACCCCAAAGATTTATAGCATTTTGACAACAATCAGTTCCAAAATTGCAGGTTAGATGCATAGAGATTTTAAGCAAGGAAGAAGATCTCTTAATTCTATTCTATTCTAATAATGTTATAGGTCACTTATAAAATTAATGTAAAGGCATTTTCATGAGCATGAGGACACAGAAGCCCTATGCTCTATATACCCTTTCCAGAAAATGCTACTTATAAATGTACACCAGAACTAAAAGATAATCCAAAATAACAAATATACAAGTGAGGACAGGTATTATGAAGGACAAACAGTAACATTAAGTCATTGCATAATTTAATAGTTATGTGCATAATATAGAATGTAGATTTCAAATTTCTTGAAAAAAATACTATGCAATAAAACTAACAAATAAAATGGACGGAAGCAAACCTTACAAAACAGATTAACAAAAATCTGAAAAGGTAATTGGAGGAAGAAGTATAATAGTGTAATAGCAGAAATACATTATATATATATGAAAAATATATCTGACAAAAAGGGGAAAATGACACTCAAAGGTAACCTACAATCAGCATTTGGATAAAGAATGCTGTAAATGCATTTCTATGTGTGTGTAAACATATACATATATACATGTATAATTGTGAGCCATGGTACTTTCATGGAGAAAAAGTGTGTGGCGTGCATGTTTTCTTCAGTTTTGTTTCCTGTCAGAATGTGACTTGCGTACAGGCATACACTGGAGATATTGTGGTTTCACTTCCACAACACCGCAATAAAGTGAACATCACAATAAAGTGAATCATGCAAATATTTTGGTTCCCCAATGCATATAAAAGTTATGTTTACACTATATTATAATCCATTAAGTGTTCAATAGCATTGTGTCCAAAACACAATATGCATACCTTAATTAAAAATACTTTATTGCTAAAATCTGCTAACCATCCTCTGAGCATTCAGCAAGTCAGCCCCTTAGTGGGTGGTGGAGCTCGCCCCCATGCTGTTGGCTGCTTACTGAGCAGGTGGTGGTCGTTGGTTGGGTGGCTGTGGCAATTTCTTAAAATAAGACAACAATGAAATTTCCCACATCAATTGACTCTTTCTTTTACAAAAGATTTCCCTGTGGCATGCTATGCTGGTTTATGGTCTTTTACCTACTGTAAAACTTCTTAGAAAATTTGAGTCAATAATCTCAAACACTACCACTGCTTTATCAACTAAGTTTGTGGAATATTCTGAATGCTTTGTGGTCATGCATAAGAAGCAATGCCATATCCATTAAAGTTTCATCATGAGATTGCAGAAATTCAGTCACATCTTCAAGATGGTTTCACCACATTTGAAGTTCTTTCCTCCAATGAAGTCTTGAACCCCTCAGAGTCATCCATAAGGGCTGGAATCTACTTCTTCCAACCTCCTGTTAATGTTGATATTTTGACCTCCTTTCATGAATCATAAATGTTGTTAATGGCACCTAGAAGTGAATCTTTCCAGAAGGTTTCCAATTGATTTTCCTCAGATTCATCCAAGGAATCATGATCCATAAGCCTATAGCTTTACAATAATATATTTCTTGAAAAATAAAATCCAAAAGTAGAAATAACTCCTTGATCTGTACGCTGCAGAAAGGATGCTGTATTACCAGGCATGAAAACACTAAATCTCATTGAACATCACCATCAGAGCTCTTGGTTGACCAGCTGCATTGTCAATGAACCATCATCTTTTGAAAGTAATTTTTTTTTCTCAGCAATACATCTCAATAGTAGGCTTGATATATTCAGTAAACTGTTGCCAGCAGACATACTATCACACTGGCTTTGTCGTTCCATTTATAGAGCAAAGGCTGAGTAGAATTAACATAATTCCTAAGGTCCCTAAGATCTTCAGAATGGTAAATGAGCTTTAGCTCCAACTTAAACTCACCAGCTATGCCCCGAACAAGAGGCAGCCCGTGCTTTGAAGCTTGAAGCCCAACATTGACTTCTTCTCTCTTGGAATGAATGTCCTAGATGACAGTGTCTAATAGGAAGCTGTTTCATCTAAGTTGAAAATCTATTGTTCAATGTAGCCACTTCTATCAATTATCTTAGCTAGGTTTGGGTATCTTTCTGCATCTTCTACCTCAGCACTTGCTGCTTTTACCTTGCACTTTTGTGTTATGGAGACAACTACTTTCCTTAAATGTCATGAACATTTCTCTGTTCGCATCAAACTTTTCTTCTGCAGCTTCCTCCTGTCTCTCAGCATTCGTAGAATTGAGGAGAGTTAGGCCCTTGCATTGCATTAAGCATTGACATGAGCAAGATTGATCTTCTATCCAGACAACTAAAACTTTCTCTGTATGAACAATAGCTCGTTTCACTTTCTTATCATCTATGTGTTCATTGGAGTCCCATTTGTAATTTCTTTCAAGAAATTTGCCTTTGTATTAACAACTTGGCTAATTGTTTGCTGCAAGAGGCCTAGGTTTCAGCCCATCTTGGCTTTTGATATGCTTTTCTCATTAAGTTCATACATTTCTAGATTTTATTTAAAGTGAAAGAAGTATGACTATTCCTTTCACTTGACTACTTAGAGACTATTGCAGGGTTATTAACTGGCCTAATTTCAATATTGCCATGTATTAGGGAATTGGGAAACCTGAGGAGAGGATGACTAATGGGAGCGGCTGGTGGTTGGAACAGTAAGAACGCACACATTTATTAATTTCCCTGTCTTGTAGGGGCGTGGTTCATAGTGCCCCCCCCAACGATTATACAGTAGCACCAAAGATCACTGATCACAGAGCACCATAACATATGTAATAAAAATGTAAAAGGTTGAAATATTGTGAGAATTACCAAAATGTGACACAGAGACAGGATGTGATTACATGCTATTGGAAAAATGGCACCGACAGACTTGCTCCACATAGGATTGCTACAAACTTTCAATTTGTAAAAAATACAATATTTGTGAAGCATGATAAAGTGAAACACAATAAAGAGAGCTATGCCTTTACTCTCTCAATTAACTTTTCTAGACTATATTTATGCAAGAAATCTCAAATCTCTGCAGCATACAATGACAAATATTCATTTTTTGTGGATATGTGGAAATGAATTTTTTAAAAGCTAATAAAAAACTAAAATAATAGCAATGTTGTTATATTTTAAATATAATCTCTCAAAGATGAGAATGCTATAACTGTTGCCAAAAAATGAAGGAAAGAAAATTTTATTAGAGAGATGTATGGAATATATCACATGACATATTAAAGTCCTGCTTCTCCTCTTTTAATGTCGATCAGAATTTTTGGAGAGCCATTAAAACACAAATTACTAGCTCCTACCCACAGAATTTCTGGCTGATTAAATCTCAGCCCAAGATTTGCATTTCAACTATTTCCCAGGGAATACTGATGCTACTGGTACAAGAACACACTTTGAGCACTAATACATTAATTAATCTAACACTTATCTTTAGATTGGAAATTTATTTCTTATGTATAATTTCAAATGTCAGTTGATTACATTGTTCCTTTGGCCAAATTAGTGCTTGGAAGGCACAAATTGTTTGCCTCTATGCCTCTATTTCTTTCCTTGTATATTGGTGATAAGTAAAGAATTGAAGCCAGTTAAATTAGTTCCAATTAAAATAACACTATTCTTATAATTGTACTTCCTATATAAACATACAATGATTTGTGCAGCTGGAAATTAGGACACATGACACATGCACATATTTCTTTTCTGTCCCTGGAAAAATTACATTTTCATACATGAATTCATTGACTTTCTGATTTTAAATAATCATCTCTGCTTCTGCAATGATCCCACCCTCTTTTGACTTGTGATTTTCTCAGGCATTTAGCACACTCGACTTATTTATAATCAGTACACAGGTATCCTACAGAACTAATTTCAAACTTCAGATCCTTTTAGGAAATGGAAGGGCATCATACTTGTAATAGGAAGAGAGAAAATATGACAGAATTACTGCTTTCTTTGTAAAAAAAAATGGAAATTGTTGAATTAAATCTTTCTATTAGAAAAGAATAAAAAAGGAGGTAAAGTGGAATTTTGGAGGTTTAATTTTTTCTGTTGTATCCTCATTACAGTTTAAGACAACATTTAAGTGTTATCACGAAATATTTTGCATGAGGTCAAGATCCAATAATCTCTTAAAATATTTTGTCAGAGGAAAAAGTTGTTTTAAAGTACATAAAATGTTAGACGATCTGCCTAAGGTGGAATATGAACCTCTGAAGCACCTGAAACACAGCTATCTTTTATTTAATTGAAATGGAGAAGTCTGGGCAGGAGCCTTGCGGGAATAGAACACTCAGTGTCTGTGTCAGAGCAGCAGAATATTTCCTATCATCACTGATCAGTTACTCTTCTAGCCAACTCACGAAAGGAACATTGACAGCTTTTGAAAGGTATCAAATTCAGTTTGCCTCAAACAGTTATGTTGGCAAAACCATGAGTCTTCTAAGGAATTGTACAATTAGAACTAGGAAATTGAAGGAGTATTCAGGATTCATCAAATTTTAGAATTAGTAAAACCTCATTCTCTCTCCATATTCAAAGTTGAACAATAAAATCCTGTGTAATATAGAATAGGGAAAGGATATTTAAGTTGAACTCTCTAGCTGGAATCCCATAGAACCTGACTGTAAAGGAGAAAGTTTTCTGAATTACTTTTTTGTTTTTCTAATGAGATTCCCTTTTTGGCCCAAAATACTAGGAGACAGTCTCCCTTGTGCCCATTCAAGGTTAGAATTTCAAAATCTTCATTAATATTTTGCTGTTGCACCAGGGTTATTCATGCTAGGCTGCCTTTCCTAATTAAATTAATAGCTACAAATGCTTACCAAAGAGATTAATTTATGCACTGCCCTTCCTAGAAGAGTTTGTTGCTAGGCAGCCTTTTGGTGAAGGCTTGGCACCCAACTCTTTTTCTCTCAAGACAAAAGCTGCTATGCATCCTTGACTAGGAGAATGAACGCTACACTGCTTTCACTAAGGCTATTCACCTTCTTCTGTACATCTCAATTGCTCTACTTTAATTATTTTAATCATTTAGTGCATTCTAGTGTTTAAAGCCTATTTAATCTGAAGTATATTTTGTCTCATGCTTCATGGACTTGCTTCAACATCTTATCTTATTCTTTTCTCTTTACAAGCATCAATTTTATATTACACATGGCTTTCCCACTCTAAACAGGAATACTTTATGACTACTGAAGCATTTGCCATGATTAGTTATAATCTAGATCTTTGGCATACTACCTCTATCCACAAAACTATATATTGCTAGATATTTGCTTGATGTAACTCCTTTCCCACTCCCACATTACTCTGCCTTTTTTTTTTTTTTTTGAGATCCTTCAATTATTTTTTTCCTTGTTACTCTATCTATAGACATTACAGTCACTGGGTGTTCTTACTAAAGATAGATATGGCAGTTCTTTCTGCTCTAGGATGTACTTTCTGCTGCTAAATTTGCTACCAGAAAGTTTGTTGTTTGTAAAACTTGGCCTTAACCCAAACTTGAATTGACATTCTTTCTTCCTTGTGAACAGGTGCCACTTCTAAACTTTAACACAAATTGAAATGAACAATGAGTATGTGCCTAACCATGGTAATAAAAACTAAATAATGAATGCATGCTTTTTAAGCACAATATTTTTAAAAATACTTTGATCATATACTAGCCTAGTTCCAGAAAGATCAGGAACACCCTGACCGGGCAGGTTGAGTTTTCCTAGAGAAGCTCAACTGTCCTTGGTAATACTTCATTAGAGAGCAGCAGCCAGAGCTCTGAGACAAAATGTCTTTTCCACATCTACCTGGTTCGTATAAAAATTCTGCCTCAGTCTATGATTTTATGCCATGTCCCTTTACTTTTGGTGTGTGTGTGCACGCATGCGTGTGCTCATAGGCAGCAGTAGGATATCTGAAGGGTTCCACGGACAAGCCATAAGCATCACCAGGGCTTAATGACATTGTCTGTAAATATTTACTGCATGGCTATGTTTTTTTTTTTAACAAAGGAAACCTAATACAGCTTAAACAAGATGGAATTTTATTTTTGCTCACATAACACTGCACAGGATATGTGAGCTGTCAGGATAGCTTGACTCTAGGGTCCATTCAATGATCCAGACCCATTACATCTTACTGCTCTACCATATTTTAAGGATGGCATCCTTTACATGGTAAAAGTTGGATCACCATCATGTCCTTTCTCTTCCATACCATTAGACAGAAAGAAGAGACATGTGGAAGCCAAGCCAATTCTCTTTCAAGGAAACACAATAGAAATTGCACACATCATTCCCTTTTACAAAAAACATTAGTTTCTGCACCTAGCTACAAGTGAGGTTATGAAATATAGTCTCTAGCAGGCAAGTACATGTCCAGCTATATGTTTAATAATAATAAAAAGAAAACAGACTTCGATAAATGTGGCATTTGGGGTTTATCAGGGAAGCAGAACATTACCATGAAATCAGGATTTTTTATAGAAGTCCAACCTTATGCGATTGTAGGAGGACGCAGGTAAGTAAGGTCCACATGGGGAATTAGAAGATAAAAGTGATGGCTCAGACCTCCTAAAGCTCAGGCACAAGCGACAACTGGAAGTTTGAGGAGAAATCTGGAAAGAAAGGCATGAACCCTGACGGGCAGTGGTGGAGTTGAGAGACGTACATGAAGAGCGGTTGCCTCTGTGTAGCTGCAGCCTCTGCGGCTCAGAGCCACGTGTGTGCATCTGGAGCTGGGCCTACTCTGGGGCTGGGAGGCTGATCATCAGGGAAAAGCCAAGAGGCTGAATGGAGAACAGCAAGACAAGCTTCAATCTGCTGGGCACTTCCATGTCTGGTCTTCACTATTCCTACCTGCAAGACAGCAGAAATTTATGGCTACTGTGTCACTTCCTCCCCATTTTTTCATCTTATACTTTTTGTCCAATTCTCAATCAGGACTATAAAGTAAAGGAGATTCCAGGAAATTTAACCAAGCTGAGGATAAAACAGTCCAGCTCAGGGAACAATTAGAAGCTGAACAAACTATTTTCACCCAAGAGGTTTGCAAAGCTGGCACTAGAACTTTGGATATTAGTTATATATTAATTTTCTCAAGGGCTGAACTTCCCTACATAAACAAATGTATTTTATTTCCACTCTATCTGTTTATGATTCTACCTGTTCATAATGTTTTAGAGAGAAAAGCTATGGAGAAGATCAAAAAATGAAGGAGAGAGAAAAAGAGAGAGAGTGAGAGAGAGAGAGAGAGAGAGAGAGACCAGAGGGATGGGGAGAGAGAGAAAGCTGTGAGTTTAGTGGTGGTATCAATCTTTGGTCTCTAGTCATGTCAACCCAGACATTGATAGGGAATTAATAGCCCTTTAAAAAAATGTAAACAGGCAAGTTGATATCACTAAAGAGATATCTGCTAATTTTTGAACTTCTAAGTATACAATACTCAAGATTTTTAAAAATACTTTTATTGACTAATCTTCACATGCATACAGTCCATACATGGTGTACAATCAATGGTTCACAATATCACCACATAGTTATGTACTCATCACCATGATCATTTTTTAGAACATTTGCATCACCCCTCCCCCCAAAAAAGAAATGAAAAGAAAAAGAAAATACTCGTACATCTATACCCCTTACCCCTCCCATCTCATTGACCACTAGTATTTCCATCTACCCAATTTACTTTACCCCTTATCCCTTCTATGACTTATTTGTTTTTATTCATTTTTTTTTTACTCATTTGTCCATACCCTGGATAAAAGGATCATCAGGAACAAGCTTTTCATAATCACACAGTCGCACTGCAAATGTTATATCTTCATGCAATCATCTTCAAGAAACATGGCTACTAGAGCACAGCTCAATACTTTCCAGAACTTCCCTTTAGCCATTCTAGTACACCATAAACTAAAAAGGGAAATCTATGTAATGTATAAGAAAAATCTTCAGGATAACCTCTCAACTCTGAAATCTCTCAGTCACTGAAATTTTATTTTGTCTCATTTCTCTCTTCCCCCTTTTGGTCAGGAAGATTTTCTCAATCCTTTGATGCAAGCTCCCAGCTCATACTGGGAGTTCTGTCCCAAGTTGGCAGAGAGATTTACACGCCTGGGAGTCATGTCTCATGTAGCGGGGAGGGCAGTGAGTTTACTTGTCCTGTCGGCCTAGAGAGACAGGCTACATCTGAGAAACAAAAGAGGTTCTCTGGGACTAAGTTTAAATAGGCTTAGCCTACTATCTTTTGCAGGAATAAGTCTCATAGGGACAACCCCCAAAATTGAGGGCTCCATCTGTTGGTTTGGTTGTCCCCACTGCTTGTAAGAGTATTAGACATTTTCCAAATAGGGAAGTTGAATATTTCCTCCTTTCTCCACATTCCCCCAAGGGTTCTTCACAAATTCTTCTTTATTCACTGCCCAAATTACTCTGGAATTTATCAGGGCATAACATTAACCTGGACAAACCAACACAATCTCACTCCTTATTCAAGATTCCATGTATTCATGGTGTTCAACTAAACTGACCATACAAGTTAAATCAAGAAGATGTTTGACATAAAAAATCAGGGAAGGAGAGAGGCTGAGAGAAACACAAAACCCTACCAGAATTTCTCATAGTGTGTTATAAGCATCTTATTAGTTAATGCCTGACAGTTACTCCAATTGTCCTATATTTAAATAAATTATATAAAAGTAATTATTTTTAGGTTCTATAACATGTTCTTAATTGGTACAGAAAGTTAAAAAAGGAAGCACATTGGATCTTCACAAGGCCATTTTCAGTTTATCATTAAGTACTGTTCTTGTGCCTATGCTGCTTTAGAGTTAACGCATTTCAACTCCTCTCTTTCAGATATAGCAGAATGATTGCTAGATTTGTTCCTCATCATTATTGCAATTGCATATTTTCATCAGCTTGTTCCTAAGCTGGCAAAAATTTTTCCTGATTCTAATCCTACCCTAATTTAGTCTGTCCCTCATGGTGCCTCAAAGGTTGTCATTCTAAAAGAAAAAAAAAATCCAATTAAAACTTTCTTTTAAAAATGGCAACTGGAATGCAATTACGAATTGCTTCTCTCCACAACCAAATCCATCTAAAGTGACAGCATATGGATTAAAAATGTACAAACTTTCCATAAAAAAAAGAGAGAGAAAGAGAGAGAGAACTTGGAGAGGTGACAATAGCCAATGATTTGAAAAACAAAATGTTAGTATCTGGCAACAAATCAAAATATTGGCAGGTGGAAAGCAAATAGAGAGAGGTAATCTACTTAGTGGATTAGAGAAAGCAGACTTATAGTGAAGGTTGTAATAAATACTACAATATTTGCTAAACTGAAAGGATTCATCTTAACCTCAACATAATTTATTTACAAAGACTCACATCAAACTATATCAGAGTGATATATATGAATACTATAGATAGAGCAACCTAAAAGTTTCCAGAGAAGGAAAATTTAGTTTACATGTAATTATATTAAAGGATTTATACTTAAGAATGTCAGAGACAAAAAATACATAAAAATTCCTAAAAAGGAAAAAGACATAAAATGAAAACAATATAGTATCAGAGTGGCTCAGATTTCTCATGTCAACACTGAAACCTAGAATGCATGATGAAATATCTTCAAAATTCTGATAGAAAACAATTTTGCTACCTCTAAATCTATACCAAGACCAAGATTAGCACAATATGCAGTATGAAATACTTTCTTATACACCACTCTTAAAGAATATGAGAGAATGGAGCCAACAAAACAGAAGAAATAGCAAGAGAAGGGAAGATATGTAATACCAGAATAGGAAAAGAAAAAGGTGAAGCACAGAGGGAATTTAGTTAGTCCCAGGAAGTCGTGACTTTCATTTGTGGTTGGATATAATTTTTGTAATGTGTCTTTTACTGTCAAAGGTGACCTAGTTTGTATTGTAAAATATAAAATCACATTTTGTATAACAACACATAGCTCAGCCAGTCTAGCTTTGAGCAGAAAGTCCAAACCCTTCAGGAGGGATGTCTCTGAGGAGGGAAAAAATAAAAAGACCTGATATGTTTTATCCTAAAAAGAGAAGTTTTTTAGTTTCATAGTTCAATCAGAATGTTTGAGGTGAGTAAATATTAACTATACAGTCTATGAAAAACTATTGTAGAAGAAAAGAAATATAATTGGAGTACAACGGTTCAGCTATAAATTATGTGTGTGTGTGTGTGTATAGATCATTAGTGTAAGCACAAATTATAATTTATTTATGGTAGGAGTATTGCAGGAGGGTAAGAATATGCGTATGTGTATCTGCAGGTACATATATGTGTAAGAAAGCTTAACTGTTTGATGGTTAATTTCATGTGTCAACTTGGCTAGGTTATGGTGTTCAGCACTGGTCTGATTGTTACTGTGAGGGCACTTAGTAGATGGATTTAGATCATTAGTCAGTTGATTGTATCTATATCTGATTATATCTAAAATGAACAAAGAATTGGCTTCTGCAATGAGAGGAATCTTATCTGATCAGGTAGAGGTCTTAAAGGAAGAACTCTCTCAATCTTATTCAATTAGTTTACCTAAGATGTTAATAATACAAATATTTTGGAACTATACAGATTATATGACAAAGTTAAATGGGTAAATCAACCAAAAATTAAAAGTTTACAGGACTACGTTGGGGCAGATCTATTTTTCTATTTTCCGGTAATCTACCAAGTGTATCAGAAGCCATCTAGATTACATAGAACATGAGACTTGGCCAAATGTTTCCAAACCACACTAATGGTATATGTTCTACTCTACCTTTCAGGTATTAAATTATTTTTTCCATCTAGAAGGCAGAATTTGAGACTTTGGAGTCAAAGATCCTCCACACTATTTTCTTCAGTTTATGCAGAATTCAGTGAAACTAGGAAAGATGGAGAATGTTGCGATTGAAATGCATTCTATTCCAAATGATCAATGGTCTTTTACTTTTTCCTTTCGTCTGCTTCAAAGAAGGAATATATAAGATGCAAACAAATCTCAAAAATTAAGCCAGTTATGAGCAAAGTTTCACCTCAAGAATATTTATCTACTCAACTATTGCTGGTAGTACTTTAACAAGTAATGTTTTCAAAGGTAAGGGATTGGCAGAGGGCATTTTCATACATTTATATGGTTGAATATTAGAGAGTTATTAAAATTATATTCTATAGTTTTATTTAGTAGATCAGGAAATCATCACAATATAAAATTAGACTGAAAATTGACCAAAATGGAAAATGTTTTGTATTTTAATATTTAAACATTTTAGAAAAGTTTTCATTACTTTTAATGCCAACAATATGATCATGGTTCACCATCTATGGCTTCAGTCTTGACTTCCTTCCAGAAATCATACTCCCATATTTGGCCACCTCCTTGACATCTCAACTTTAATGTGTAACAGGTATGTAAGATTCCATGTACTGTTCTCCAAGTTTTTACTATGTCAGAAAAAGGCATCGTTATACATGCGATGGCTCAAGCCATTAATTTAGGAATTTCTCTTGCCCTCATCTTCTAATCCACATACAAAATGTTTCCATTCTGCAATTTAGTCAAGTTTCAGTTATGCTTTCTTCTTTCCATTTACAGTGCACTTACTGTGGCTGGTACCAAGCCAGTAACAATTCTCACTTGATCAAGGTGAGATCAGATTCTTGAATGTCACCCTTCTTTTTGCCTTTGACAACCCTTCCCTATAAGAAACTAGAGTGAACTTCTGAAAATGATGTTTATATTATTATAACACTTGATGTCTTTGTTTAAAACCCTCCAATGTCTCCCTAAATTGAATTAAGAAGAATGTCTACACTTCTTAACTTGATTTACAAAGCCCTATGTGATTTGGCCCTGGCTACTGTTGGGACCAATTCTCAGATGACTTTTGGCTTTGTCCATTAAGGTCAAACAACATATTCTTTCCCTTGCTTGACTATGCCAACCACCCCCTGGTCTTAGGGTCTTTACATTATTCAGTCCTTTTCTATTGAATCTGAATTTGGGAACTGGCAACTGTTTTGAGATATTGAAGAGCATGAACAAGGCATTGCTGGTAGGATGGCTCAAGGAATTCTGCAGAACTCATTTGCCACCCTGATTTGTTTATTCTTTCCTTTTAAGGTTTTTGAGCTTCCTAAGAAGAGAATATGTGGCAGTTTTTAACTCATGACATCTTCAAAGCACAGTTTGATCTCAAAGGATTCTATGAAATTATATGAGTGAAAACATCATTGTTTATACCTACGATAATTCCAATTCAATAAACACACCCACAATATATAGCTCAAACAAGACTGTTCTAGGCAATGTGTCTGAGAATTCAGTGAGAAGAGAGAAACAAGCTAATGGGAAGGAACAGTTCTAAGATCCTAATCTGGAAAAGAATGTTAATAATTTAGAAATTTTTTACCTGGATTCTATGGTTAGTCCTTACGGGGTTCGATGATTTCCCTTAAATCTTAAGCAAAATGCTGCGTATATGAGAATTTTTTCTAAAAGAAAGTATCCTTGACAACATCAGATATGCAAATGGACCTTAAAAGCAAACAAAAACATTCCTTTTGCTACAGGGAAGATAAATAATTAAGAAAGTAAGTAAATGAATGAATAAATAAATAAATAATAGAAAAAGCTGTAACAAGACAAAATCTAAGAAGGCCCCCTTGTAATAATAATTATATTATAATAATAATAGAATGCCTATACATTCTATTAACAATCATCCATAGATTTGGGTAAGATAGGAAGGGTAACTGTACTGTTTTTTCTTTTTTTTATTATTTAGTGCTTTGCTGGCCAGGGGATTCCTTGTATCTCAGACCAGTTTCTTCTAAATGCACCAACCCCACTGAAGCAAGTTTATGGCTAGATCCCAAATTCTTTTTCTGTTTTCATTGATATCACTATTGCTATTGTGCTATATCACACAAACTTGAGTTGTTATTCATAGAAATTTTAAGATCTAAGTTTATTATGCTATTTATCATACAAACATGCAAAAATAAAATATAATTGCTACTGATTCAAAGTCTATTCCTATGCAAAAATTCATGTTTATTGAAAATTATGATGCAAATTTAAGTTAAGCAGCTCTGCATTGTGCTTCTTCAGTAACTGAGCCCATTTTTTTTGTTTTTAGCTATAAATGTCTACATAAATTAGAATAATTCTCTATATGTTATCCATAAATGCCTTCATAAAGTGTGACTAATGTTTCCAATGTGATATTAAAATGTTAGAACAAAAAAGATTCCAAGTAAATCCTTACAACAGTAAAGAAAATAACAGCCAGAGCTCTTAGTGACAGCCTCCCTTTCCAGTATTGTCTGAATAACACTTGTGATTCCCCAGCAATACATTTCTGAGTTGTCTGAATTTACTCCTGTCTATTCCAAGTACTTAACATTCTTTTACTAGACTTTGTCTTCTAATCCTTTCATTGACTCTTTTGTGTCCTTTCCTCATCCTCTTCTTGAAATTCTCACAATGGTTTCAAACTCTTTACAGAAGAACTCTGAAGTTGTTTATAGGCTTGCATCTTAATGGAAATTGCAAAGCAGGTCAAAGCACTGAGAAGTAACACAGAAGGAAACTGTCCAAGGCATAAAGATTTGAACTAAAGTAATTTCCTTGAGTCAAAAAGTAAATGCACAAATCAGAAATCAGCACAAGGAATTAATTAATAACCAAATTCTTTCTACCACATTTCAGATTTTGTTTAATTAATTTCATTTCTAAAAACCTAGAGTCCACATTTCTAGGTGAGAAATCTGCCAATTTTCAGAAAGTCCAGAGGAACTCTGCATATATATGAAGCTATGACATAAATTAAGTCATAAATTATAATCAGCATTTAAGATGGCCATCCTTGTGTATGGATTCATTCAAACACAAGTGGGGATTTTAGGAACTAACATAATCATCTGAATTTCCATTCAGGCTGATCAAATAAAAAATTGATTTTGACTATAGATATAACATAAGTGCTACTCATTTCCACCTAAGACCTAAGCTGTATGTGGAACTTTGGGGTTTAGTCTCCTGGTATCCCCAAGCCTGTGTCTTTTTGAAGACTCAGTAGTGTCTAGAAATAGTTTCGGCTTTTTCTAAACAGAGCCACCATTTTTTCCTTCCACCATTGCTGGACTTGTGCTCAGGTTTTGCTCTGTTGTTTTAACTTCTGGTATCCAGGAACCAAACGCCCAGTAGACGATGATGACAATCAAGCTTCCTCTTCACCAGGAATAGACATAGGCTGAAAAATCTCTTAATACTTGACTTTTACTAATGTCCGTGCTCCTGCTTTTCTCCTCCATTGGCCCTCCCAAGACACATATGCTTCTCACTTATCCAGCCTCATAGCACTGTATATTATCTACCTATAATATTGAACTAGTTACATTTATTTCTTTCAAGGATTACATGAATTTTCTCCAGGGTCCTATTGCATATGCCTGAGAAAGGATGATTGCTATTTGGAGGCAATATTATTGCTAACCAGAGAGTTAAAGATCTCTATTTATTTTTAATCTCCAAATTTATTCTACATTTTGTGACAGCTAAATTAGATTTTTGCCCCAATGGCAGAGCTCCTCTTGGGAATAGTGTAGTGTCTAGCAGATTTTAAATGTCAACGGAAAGTTCATCAGAAAGTCTCAAACATATTTCTTCAAGCACTGAATTTGGACAGAGGGTAAAGTCAATGTCAAAAGTCTATTTTTTTTTTTCACAGACTTCGTTCAAAACTAGAGCAGGGATTTAGACTGTGGAAAGAGATAGAGGGGACTGGAGGGCAAGGGATCCTTAAAGTGTTTTTGCTTAAGCGCTCCATTTATGAGTTCACAGCTCCGTTAGCCCAAAGGACCCCTTGGCAGCCCATTAATATGGGACTTAGCGGTGCTGGGTTCCTGGACAAATCTTTATTCAGCTCACTACAAATGGGTCTTCAAACCAACTGAAATTCAAAGATGCATGACCAAAAACCTCAATAATTTCCCATATATCTGGGGAAGTAAAGTGACTGGAACACAGAGATTCTATAAATGAATATTCTTACTAGCTGTGAAGCAAGCAGAAGACCCCTAACAAAAGCCATGAAAGTAACTTTCATGCATGGGCTGTACCTGATCAAAGGGGTGTGGTAGGAAGGGATTTACTCATGGCATCCAAATCATTCAGATACAGCGTTGAAGTTAAAAAACAAGGCAAAGCAAAAATCACAAAATGTGCGTGTTAAATATCTATTTCGTTGCCAGACTAGAGAATTTTGGAGTAAAAACACTCATGCTTGGGGCCTGTTGTAAACATCAATACAATGATCAAAGAAACATTTAGTACAGATCGTCTGTCACTCAACAGTCAGTTAAGGTCATTAGAATAAAACTGTGTTCCAGGTGGCAGGAAAAAGAAAACCCAGTTTATACCAGATGCCCTTGCATAATAAGGTCCCCTTTCTTGTTCAAAAGTGTGCAGTTTAGACAATAAGTGATATGATCCTTCTAATTATGACAAACTTATTATCATCAAATATAAGGCATAAGCAATTTGTCCTTAATTTGTTCCTGCATGTCAATATTATGTTTGCATTGGCATGAGAAGGACAGCTCCAAGGTTAAAGGAAAGGAGTATCAAAACTTTCTAATATATGGTAATCATAATATCCAGTTCTTTCTATGATATACATGTATATAGTTATATAGTTATATAGAGAGCCTTGCTATCAGATATCATGAACATATTTGTGATTAATAAAACTGAAAGACAGAGAAGGCACAATAAGGAATGTGTTAATATGCTACCTGAGGGCGAGCAATGGTGGAGCAGTGGCAGAGTTCTCACCTGCCATGCCGGAGACCCAGGTTCAATTCCCGGTGCCTGCCCATGCAAAAAAAAGCTGCCTGAAAGTGGTTTTATAGAAAACCATTTGGTTTCTATTGATTAAACTAGAGATGCATTCAAAAGAAATGTAAAATGAGCAAAAAAGACGATGAGAAATATACTCAACATATACAATTTTAAAGTAATTGTGCTTATAATAGTGAGTTACATGTACAATATTGTTCTTATTTAGACCAAAAATACCCTTACAAACTGTCTACATGTCTAAAAAAATTGCAAGTCACATTTTTGTAAGTAGCCTCATGACAAGGAAGCATCAATTTTTCACTGCCTTCTGAAAAGGTAAGTTCAACATTTCACAAAGTACAAACTGATAGTTTCATAGTAGAGTAGGGAAAAACATTTTTACTTGTTGTCTAATGTAATTGAATACTCATTTAAAATGAATTTTTAATGCCTCAAACTAAGTCAAAGTCATGGTCACTATTCCCTATAATTTCATTTGTTCTTGTCACCCTGTGAAAATAAATTCCATGTATTTTATCACTTCATGTCATTTATTTTAAATTAAAGAATTATAGGTTTGCATGTCATTTTGAGGTTAACAGTAATTAGGGTTTGCATGCCAATATAATAAAAACAAAAATCTCTTAAATTTGATACTAACTAACATACAAAATCTACTTCAGCAGCCAAATGACGTTTGTATATTCCTACTTACTAAATCACTACTTAAAATCATGATGTCTCTCTTTCTGAAGTTACCAGTTACTCATTGCTGGCTGTTTATTTCATCATTTCTAGTGCTGCCGCTACATATAATTCCGGTAGCCTCTTTCCTTTTTAAAATCTGCTGCTCATGAAACTGCTGCATTCATGGAGGTCAGATAGCAACTTTGCCTGAATTATGCATAAATTTTTTTAAAGTAAGCCAATAGAGTGTAGGAGGGAAAAAAGACTGGGGGTAAATGCAGTCCTGAGAGTGAAAAGCATTAGCATTCCTATTTGTATAACATGTAGCAAACCCAGGCATACAAATAAGCTATGCATGCGCAGTCATCACTCTACACAGCATGCTGCTGACAGGCACATACTCTACACCCCCCATTTCTTCACCATGGTCAGGTGAACCCATTTAGTCTATGCACTGAGCTATAAAAGTATCTGTATCTCCATAAATCTACAATAAAAGTATGTTGAGATTCCACAATCATGAAATGAGAACTAAGTCTATTATGCTACCCAATTATTAAAAACATGATTGAATATAATAAAACATAAAAATGCCTGTCTGAAGGTTCTTATTGGGGTGGTGTCTGTTTTGAACAGTTTATGCTTCTTCTCCATATTTTACCTTAAGATTTACTGATTTTTTTAGTCACAGGTGATGCCTATTCCAGGTCTCTCTGATCTTATTAGGCCTTACTGCATAATAAAGTTTTCAGTCTTTTAGTCTGCAATCTCTTGATGTTTGATTTTAAAAGAGTTGCCTTAATTTTCTTACTAAGGAGACTTTCACTACACTGGAAAATGTCTGCCCAGTGTCTGTTGCTGCTTATTTTTGATATAGTATTATGGAGACAATTTTTATTTATCCCTGTAACCAAGTAGAATGACCCATTCCCCATCTCACCCTCCGAGATTAAATCTACTTGTGTCGGGTGAATACTTTAATAAGCTTCCTTAGATGCCTGGAGACTGTGACTCCAGAAAATGGTTGATACCTAGAAAATATTGTAAAAGTGAGAATGAGCTAAATTGCTCTTCATAGAAATGAAGAGATTTAGTGCCTGAAAATTTGATATAAAGTGGAGAAAAGCTGAATAAGGCGTTCCTATTGGTAACCCTTAAGATAATTTTTGGAAAGAAACTTGATGCATATATGTATAATTAGATATATATTTATACATATGTATATGTATATAATGTATGCATATGTATATTTACATGTTTGTATAATGTTGAAATCAGTGAGCTATGCAATGCAAATCACCTGCATTTACCCTATAATCACTTTAATAAAATCCATGTAGTTCACTAACTGTCTTGGGAAGAAGATGGTATTTTGAGTTAATCCAAGAACATCTTATTGTGCTTCAGTGTTGGAACAGGGCAAAAACTAAGGCCGCCCTTAGGTGCATGTAATATCTGGGCTATTTACTGAGATCCTAGCTAATATCCGTGAACCTTCCACCACAGCACCTAGCAGCATTTTGTTTTAAATCAATACAACTAACTAGGATACATGTTAACCATGACTGCCAAATTTTCAGAGGCTCTGAATTGAATCGATGGCCATTTATAAATAATTCCATGTTGTAAGGAAGTTAAGAAAATTACTGTATAAATTGCCATATTACTGCTCTTTGGGCCAGGGGAATGCATTTTTTTAAGACATGATATTTTATGGAGCATTTTTAAAGCTACTTTGGCAGTGGTCTATGAAACTGCTATGCAATCCCAGACTAGAAATCGTTCTTCAACACTGCTTTGAAAGACACAAAATTTCTTAAGATTTTGAATATTTCCCTCAAAAGGCAGCTGTGCATGGATTGATTTTAGGACCGATGTTTTTTTCTCTTTATCAGCTAAATCATGATTGGGTGGGCCAATCACCATGAGCTCTAGACTACCAGAAGTTAGAGAGTAAGACTAAGTTGTGAGAACTTGCCACTGAACATGAGAGAGATGTCAGGGCTCAGAGGAACAAGTGATGATATTTAATTTTTTTTTGATGTTTACCATTAGCGATATCTATGTTCTCAAATTCCCAAATGACTCTGTCACTGTGGCTAACAGCCCTTGAGTGGGTTTCCAGTGATTAGGACAGTTACAGCGGTTTGCATGCCAAGTTTCTGATCAACAGCAAGAAGAGAAGACTTGCATATATGTCCTCTGTCTTGAGAGATTTTTACAGGGAGGAATATGATGAGGTTCTGTGGCATAGGGTATGGAGAACTAGGCCAGGCTGCACAAGTCTCTGTGACACTGATACAGAACAAAGTCTTTCTGAAGAAACCTAGATTTTTTCATAGAGAGAAGGGATGCTTCAGAGTCTTCATATTAATAGAGCTATTTCAGTGGTTCAAAAGTTGAAGCCTAGGGAACAGGGCCAACAGAAGGTCTTCAAGGAAGCACAAGTAATTGTTCAAAGTCTTCTCTTTAGCATCACCTCAGAAAGAATGTTTTAGATTCCCCAGTGGCTATAGTATTTGCTCAGGGAAAGCTAGAACAAAATGGTTAAAAGTTCTAGTTTTCCTATCAGCTGGTAGGAGAATCAATGATTCCTCCTGTAGTGGTCAAGGGGATGCATGCCCAGAACTCTTCCTTCATGATGAAGGCACTCATTTTTCCTATCACAGTGAGTGTTAATGGCTGCCAGCTCATGGCTGAGCTCACCCTCTTGTTGGTTGCCATTAAATGAAAAGCTCACCCTAGGTCATGTCACCTTCATGGGGCAGTACAATCAGTGACTAGTCCATGTGAGAAGTATAAAAGCTCAGCTCCCTTGAACCAATTCACGACAATGGAAGGGTGGTGCTGGCTCCAGAGCATCTGGTAGGATTGAAGTTTTGTCCTCATTGTATCACAGCCCGATTTCTGTCTCTTCCTAATACTACTTCTTATACTTTCCTATACATATGAATCCAAATCCAACAAGCTTCCTGCACAAAAATTTACATCTCAGAGGCTGCTTCCTGAAGAACTCAAATTTCAACATACTTTTGAAAGAAGCTAAACTTCAAGAACCTGGTGTCTTAGCAAGTACACCTTAAAGACCTGAAGTCAGTTTAATTTACCCTGAAGAGAAAAGGAAGGGGCAGTAGAGGCTGTGTGAAAAGAGGGAAGACTTACAGGCTGTCATTTAAGAAAAAAAGTCTTAAATAAATGTCTAATTTAAATTTTTGGAGGTGACCACTCCAATCTACCTTGGTTACTTTTTATAAAACATTACTGCTTATTTGACATTTTATTGAGATTTTTTCTTTATAGAACTCCAAAGAAGGCCCTGGGACTGCTTCAAGAAGACCAAAAGAGAAGGCCTCCATGCAGGCATTGCCAAATCCTGGTAGAACAAACTCTCCATTTTTTCTCTACTCTCGCCGCAGTACCTATGAGGTAGACTCTGGTGACCCTCATTAGGGGAAACAGTGTTGATGTCTGCTATATTTGGCAGGAAATTCAATTTCCATCTTGAGATGTGTACTGGAAATTAATGCTCCCAAGCACCCTATCTCTCTCCTAACTTGAGCATTGAGAAGAATGACATGGAATGTCTCATCTAATATCACTTCTGTAGGAATCAGAAGTCCTACTTTCCAACTGTCATCCCTGTTTATTTATTGACAGTCAGCTCTGCAATCAACATTATATAATCCTGTCTGTTCCTCTTTGGCTGAAGCCAGCAAACCACATTCGTTAGATTCTCCTGCCATCTGACTTCTTATAAGGTTTTTCCAGTGGAGAAAACTGGCAGAAGTTTGCAAGTGCGGAAGGAAAAGAGAAGCCATTTGTTTTCTATGTTTGACAACATTTTTCTTGCAAAACCTTCTAATATCTTTATAATCAAATTCCTGAGTTAAACCCCTTCTATGTGAAATATGTAGAGTCATTCCTAATTCTTGACTGGATACTGATTCTCAGAGAACTCAATATTGAGAGAATGTAAATCGACTATTTATGAAGTTAACTCTGACTTTTAAGAGGACAGTTTAGCCGATGCATGGATTTTGACTTTGCTTAACATTGTTGAAGTTTCCAGTTAACTGATCTCAAACAGGTCACTACACTTCTCTGAGCTATTGCTTCTTTGTGTGTAAAACTCAGAGATTGAAGTTTATAGTATCTAAGTGTTTTTTCAGCTTAAATTCTATGAATCTAAAAAAAAAGTGACTACTGAATTCTCACTAAATCTTGAATTTTTCCGTGTTTAAAGATCATGCCCCATAACCAGTCATAGAAAGATCAGATGGCGATGGACTTAGAAGTATAATTAATGGGAGGATTCTTGATATTTTAATGCATATGCCAGCAACAATACTATGAGTACACAGAAGTACAGACGTACTACATTCTAAAGGTTACATACAATATTTACAAATTCAGTCTTAAGGGATTGCCACTTGTTTGTCACAAAGAGTAAAATGTAAGCTGTGCATTTATTTCCCAAATTCTAAAGCTAACAGAGTGTATTGACACTACATTCCAAGTCGTTCTGAAGAGGCAACTAATCTTGCAATAAATAGAATATGAATCACTTGTCAGAGTGAGTAAATGATGTAATTGACAATCCAGGCAGGAATTTGTCTTTTTATAGAAAGACAACCTGCTATATGAACATTAGGAACTTGAATATTAACATAGACAAAAATGTTATTGTTGTCATTTAAAGACATAGCAAAGTGAGACTGAATACTGCAATATAGTTGGCGTAGGTGTGTTGTAAAGCCATAGAAGCTATTGGAGTCACACTCAGTCATACATGTGGTGAGAACTAGTTTTCAGTTTCATAAATACATAGCTTCACCCTCCTCAGCTTTCTTTTGTCCAAACCGTAATCATGCAAAATTATTGGTGGGGAAAGCTTTTGTTACAGGCACTCACAGAGTAAATTTGCAACGTGGGAAAGACTTTTGCCATTTTCCTAATTGGTACCCTAAGTCAGGACTGCATTTAGATCTATCATTGTCAGCTGGTCGTCACTCAGAGTCAAATGTAAGCTATGCATTTTAAATACCATTGCAATATATGCTATTTCCTCCATTTAGCAAAGTAACAAACATGTGTTTGGATTCATCATATGTCATGACAATATTTCAAACCTTCAAACTTGTATTTAGAGTCTCAATGAATTATGTTGGAATTAAGTAAAACAAATTCTTAAATAGAAGAGGTGATGTTACCATAAAATAAATTGGTATTGGGTTTATTTTTGAAGCTAACCATTAATCCATGCTAATTCTTATGCTAATTTGGTATGAAATTTGATATAAATACCATTTATAAAATATGAGATATATAACATGAGCCATTTCCTCAAACATTATGCACTGGTAAATAACCTCTACTAAATGTACATATGATAGGATGACTCAAAATAATGTAACCAATTCAATTATGACATTAAATTACTCAAACATGCTTAAAAACACATGGTAAACAGCATGTAAGCATTACAAACACTTCTATAACTATCTTCCAATGAATTTTGAATATATGTAAAGTAATTTTGTAGACACTACAAATAAATATTCTGTTACAGGCAAGATAAAGAAACATATTATATCTCACCGTACTGGTTATCTATTCCTGCATAACAAATTACCCCTAAAACTTAGTGATTTAAAACAACAATTTTGGAGGATTAGCAATCTAGATACAGCCTACCTGGGTCCTCAATCCAGGATTCTAACAAGCTGCAATCAAAGTGTCCCTGGGCTGTAGCCATCTTAAGTCTTGACTAGCGAAAGATTATTTTCCAAGATAATATAGTTGTTGACAGGATTCAGTTCTCATGATTTGTTGGATTATGATTCTCATTTCCTTGCAATCTTTTGGTAAAGGCTGCCCTCGTTTCCACACCACATGAAGTTCTCCATAATTGCTTCATCAAAGCATGCAAGCCAAGAAGTCAATAGACAGTATCAGCGAACAAGATGAAAGTCACAATATTTTGTAGACTAATCACAGAAATCACATCCCCTCAGAGTTGTGGTATTCTATTAGTTAGAAGTCATTACTCAGGGGAGAAGAATATACAAGGTTATGAGTATGAAGAGGTGGAGATTATTTGTGGCATTTTAGAGGTTGCCTACCATGTGCACAGATGAATCAGAATTAATACAATAGAGAATCTAGAATTTCTAATAAAACTATATTTTTCCTCTTGAAAATCATGCTTTTCAAATACTAAGCTTCTCTAAGTAACATTTCTCTGCCTCACATAACAAAACTAAAGCCAAAATGACAGTACAAAATTATTCCCCTTCCATTAGAAATTTAAGGCTGTTTAAAGGAAAAGCTATTTTACCACACTGAAGATATGGTAAGTCCCAGATGAAGTAAGAAAACATTTTACATAAACAAGGAAGAATATGTCTTTCACTCCGTATGTTTTTACTTATTTATGATATACAATATAATGGATGAGGGAAAACTGAACAGTAATCCTTAACCTCTGCTAAGGAAATTAGATATTTGATATGGCATATACTCTTTCTCGTTTAGTACGCTTCGCTATGGGAACTAATTACATATTTCAATCTATTTTTAGCTTAAACAATTGATCAGAATGCATCTAGTATAATGAAGTAGCAGCAATGTATAAAAGCTCAAAGACAATAGTTATGCATAAGATATGTAGACAATAGCTACTGAAATACTGTTTCCCATTATGCAAAATTACTGATAAGACCTACACAAATATTCAGAGAAGTAAGGCAAGGCCAAATACATTAGATAATAAATGATTAATTTTATTGTTATTGTTGTCATTAACTTGTGTTAGCATAGATGGGTTAAAGCCACACACATATTTGAAGAAATTTCATAACATGTACTATTTGCATTTTTCTTTTAAGCCCACCACTGATAGCAGATCCTGTCATTACAAGGACAAGGAACAAGTCAAGAAAGGGCAGAAAGACAAATCAAAAGGGTCAGGGAGGGTCCTTTCGTGCTCATGCTCCTCCCATGTCATTTTTAAAGTCCTAACTTTTCTTTGCCCTTGGCCAAATATTTTCTGGAAATTTGAGGATTTACAGGCTCATTTGCAAAGCAATTGTTTTCTTGAACTTAAACACAAAAAAATACATAATTGTTTAATGTGTAAAGATGCTGTTTCTTATTTACAAATTATTTTCGTAAGATAAAAAAGATATAAAATATTTGTGTTTTTTACAATATAAATGGATTTCTTACCTAGAAATTAAAGGATTTTACTGCTGTTTTCACTTCTTTATTTAGTCCCTTTGTAGTTTTTCTTTTTGGAGATTTAACATCAATTTTTCTTGCCCCATATTTCAGCTATTATATATTAATCTTTTTTTCAAATTATATTTTCAATATCAGGATCCACTGAAATGGAGCTTCTTGTCCTCTTATCCTACTGCCCTCTTCACTTTACCCTCAGGGGGAAGGATTGCTCTTTATCTGTTGGGTTCAAAGACATTAGAGTATGTAGATTAGAGTTCAGAGCCACCAGGAGGGGGTTATCTTTGGATTTTCTTATTCTCCAGGGTCTATTTTTGAGATATAAACCGGTCCTGGGATTACTCCTACTTCAAAAAAGAAACAATTAGATTCTGTCTTTGTCTAACTTCTTCCCTCATTCTAATCATTCTCTTTCCCAGATATCTGGGATGTCAGATGGACAGTGATTCTGCTGAGGGGCTGCCCAGGGGAGAAAATGTGGGGGAGAGGCTCTAGATATGGAAAGGCTCTCTCCAGTCTTCTGGCTCTCTTGCTATTTTCTTGACTTTTCATTCTAGATTTTTATTTTCTTTCTTTCCTATTAGAGCTATAGTATCCATGTTTATTTCAGATTGCAGCTCAAAGAAAGGAGCAAAATTAATTCCCTTTTTAGAAACTGTTCCAGTTTGCTAGCTGCCAGAATGTGATATACCAGAACTAGAATGACTTTTAAAAGGAGAATTCAATAAGTTCTTAGTTTACAGTCCTGAGGCCAAGAAAATGTCCCAATTAAAGCAAATCTTTAAAAATATCCAAAGTAAGGCACCAATAAGAGGCTACCTTCACTCAAGAAAGGCCAATGAAGTTCAGGGTTTCTCTCTCAACTGGAAAGGCATGTGGTGGACTTGGCAGCATCTACTTGCTTCCTCTCCAGACCTCTTGTTTCATGAAGTTCCCTGGACATGTTCTCCTTCATCTTCAAAGGTCACTGGCTGATGGACTCTGTGGTTTTCTTGTCATTCTGTCGTCTTTTTCTGCTGTCTTGGAATCTCAAGACATTTCCAAAATGCTTCCTCTTTAAAAGATTCCAGTAAAGTAATCAAGACCCTCCTGGAATGGGTAAACTCACAATTTCCTCTAATGAAAGGTTAATATCCACAAGTGGATGAGTCACATTTCTGTGGAGATAACCTAATCAAGTTGCCAACCTGCATTATTGACTAGGGATTAAAAGAAATGGTCGCTCCCACCAGATTGATTAGGATTAAAACATGGCTTTCAAGCAAGCATAGAAATCATTCCATTTCTGGTATATTGCATTCCGGAAGCTTAACAAATTAAAACAAAAGCTATTGCTTTCAGGAACAGAAATGGACTATATAGAAGACAAATTATCCAGTGAGTTTTTGTTCAATAACCCAAACATCAAAGGAACTTGTGGCTGTGGAAGAAACTTTAATATTTAACACCCCAGAATTCTCCTTTCACTGTAGCCTTCAGGGGCACTCCTGGAAGACTTAGGGCTTCCTAAAGAAATAATGTGACTGTCAGGTTCTCAAGGTTTCTAATGTATAGCTGCCTTATGAGGAAATGAAGTAATGCATTCTGGAAAAAAAAATCTTACAATATTGCTCAAAAATCTAAGAGCTTTGGGTGGGCCACGATGGCTCAGCAGGCAGGGTTCTTGCCTGCCATGCCGGAGACCCAGGTTCTATTCCTGGTGCCTGCCCATGCAAGCAACAAACAAAAAATCTAAGCCCTTTGAATAATGTCAAATATGGGAAATTTTTATTGGTAAGCATCACAATATTTAAGCAACCAATGACCTAAGGTAAAAATTTCGTATCTACTATAAAAATGAAAAAATGAAGACAAAGATTTCAAAGCTATAATTGTTATTGCATAAGGGCCATCCAAAAAGAGACTAGAGAGAAAATTACTCCACAAAAAGGGAATGAAGGGCTCTGCATATTCCTAAACCTGACACGGAAACTGGTGATGACATAAACAAACCTACGGAAAATGTGTGACAATATCATGTTCCCCTAATGACTTTACTTAGGTGCTCCCACTGTCAAACTTTTTCTCATGCTTTAGTAAGAAGAAATTGAAAAGTCCCTTTAGTTTAAAACTCTCTTTTTGAACTATATTATAATTATTTATGACTTTTCTCTGGTATTTATTCTTGTAAACTCCTTTAGAGTAAGATTTATTTTAGCTATCACTTCTTCCTAGTGTGCAGATATCCACATACTGGTGGCTTGATCACTGCTTTTTTGGAAAGCATACCATCATGATTCATACTTTCAGAAATGAATGGATTTATCATCAACACCACATATGGAGTGCCTTCTCTGTGCCAGTCTTATTTCTAGGCATTTGGGATATGTGATTGAACAAAATTTACATGGATTCCTGTCTTCATGAAGCTTACATTTCAATTGGAAAGAGAGACAATAAATCATAATCATAAATAATACGTAGAAAGTAATGGATAAATACATAATGCATTAGTTAAAAAGTGATAATGAAATAGGGAAAAAAGATAAACCAGAGCCAGGGTAGGGACTATTGGACACTGTGAGGGAAGGGAAAGCTCTTGCAATGCTGTACAATGTGGTGGTAAGCCACACGAGGCAATGAGAAAATTTCACAAAGAGTTAACTATCTATCCAAACGTAATTCACAGATTTTGGTTAACTTCAAATACACCAAAATCAAAGCTGGTACAATAGACAATAGCTTCAAATTATCTGAGTAGAGCAATTCTAAATTAGTAAACCAAAATAGATTTTAAGAACATAAAGTTGTTTTTTTTTTTTTGTATAAGTAAACTGCAGCAAGTGACTATTCTAAACTGTCCCTAAAATAGGGACCCAAGAACAAACTGCTGTGCTATTTCTCTAAGAAAGCTGACTACTATTATATCTGCCAATATGCCAGCTGAGAAAACTTGCTAGTGAAAAAAAAATTTCTTAGTAAATATAATGCTCAGTAAGCACTCATGGCTGAGCCTTTTCTGTTTTCTTTAAACATTCCTTAAACTAAAAAGAGGGCACAATGCTGCAATGCAGAGGAAACCTTAGGATTAAATTTGAAGTTATTACCCAAGATGTAGTTTGATGATTGGCTTAACCAATTCATTTTTACTGAAAGTCCTTTGATACAACTGAATGATTTTCACTCTCCACTGTAACCATCAACTGCTTAAATCAATACTGAAAAAATTGTTCTTTATAATACCAGCTAGACTACAGAGAACAATTTTTCAGTTGTAGAAACATACATAGTAGATGCCATGCAGAAAACAGACACTAAGTGCCAAAAATATCAGGAAAATCTGCCCCTCTTAAAAGGGCTAAACAGAGCAAATAAATGACTCTTCAACTCCTCATTACATTCTAAAAGAGCACATAAGTACATGGTAAAAAAAATTAAAGACAACTCAGAAAAAAATCTTTGTTATCTCACCTTGGTAATAGACAAGCAATATATTTTGAAAGACTGAGTCAGTGATTTTCATGTGATTTTGCATGTAAATATGTCAACAAAAGATGTTCAGCTTCCATAATCTAGAATGTACCATGATGATAGTGTGTTCAAGAGGTTTGCCAGATTGACAGTTTCATAGTTGAACAAGAATTCTAAGTTAAAAGTCAAAGATTTGGGATGACTCTATCAACAAACAAGTCAGTCATAGCTGGTACCTATCTTGGATAAAGTGATTATTATTGTCTGACCTCTAAGACCCATACTCTTCAGTCATGTAAAATCTATGATTTTATAATATAATTTCTATTCATGCATCTACAAAAAATGGACATATGCCAATTCATCTTCTAGGTAATAGGCATACCAATTTGCTAAAATATGGATAAGCTCTAACTCTTAAGGAGTCCATAGTAGAGAAATTCATATTGGCTTTCTATTACAATAATGACATGCATTCTAAATATTGATTCTAAAATATGATATCTGTATTTATATACATGCACACTGATTACAAAAATCTGGAGGCAAATTGATTAGTTTATTTGCACCTGATAAAGGAAAATAATTATGTGACAATATAACACCCAGTTTAAAAAAAACAGTGTCATAAATAAATTCAGAAAGAAAAGTAGAACAGATATAAAAATTGACATGTACTTCATCCCAGAAGACTCTTGGGTAAGTCACCAGGGACCCAGATGAATAAAAAATTACAGTGACTTTGCACTAGCTTATTCACATCTTTCTATATATTTTCATGTGTGTAAATTAGGTGGCTAAAGGTGATTTTATACATGGATGTAATAAAGCCTCAAGAAAGAATAAGTGAAAAGCAAGCATGAAAAAAAGAGGTACCAAAACAAAATTATCTCACTATTGCAATCACTCATGTTCATGGACCTGAGAATGATATCACCACTGAACTTTTCAGAGCAATTACAACAATTTAATTTATATTCTACAATATGCTGCCATTCTGAAAGTTCAGTACGAGTGTTATTTACTATTTTGGAACATTCAAAATCAACCAAGAACTAAAATTTCCTAATAAATGACTGACATTTCATTTAACCTTTTTAACTAAAATAGCATATAGAATTTATTTCCTTGAATCGATCATGCCAGGTGAGGCTAATCTTTACTTGATTCAACAACCCAGAGATAATAATGTGACATTTCAGATCCTTTATGAATGAAAAGAGTGGTTTATTCTTAGGGGAATAGGAGGCAATAGCACTCTTTCACACAAACTGTTCAGTAATCTCTTAAACAGTGCTAAAAATATATAACATAAAGTAAATTTATGAAATAGTTGTGCTTAGGAAAAAAAAATGTTTTCAAAAAGTCTTCAACTTAATCACCAAGATCTCATTGTGATTATTCACCTATTAAAGAAAAAAGCACCCCATTACTAAGACTTTACTCAAAACATGTGGCTAAAATTACTGTTCAAATATTAACCATGAGCTTTGAGATTAAATAAATGCCTTACGTATGAGTTTTTCTTGTCAAAGGGATAAAGGATTCAAGATTCCAGGTCCATTTCAAAATATGTATCAGTAATGGAATTCTTAATTTCTCAAGCTCAAATAACATACCATTATTCAAAAAATGATCCTGAGACTTCCTCTTTGGAATCTTAGAGAATAACTTGCAGCAGACCAAACCTTACATAATAACAAACAGAAAGGGTGGATACAGTTTATTTTTGTATTTTTAAAAATATTTATCTGTTTGAAGGCATCAAAGAGCTACCAAGGATAGGGCATGAGCAGCCGAGACTAGAGACGAGGGAAACTCACTGAGGTGAGGCCAACATCTACCGCACCTTTTCCCTGCAGTCACTTGCCTCTTTTTGAGGCAGCATGGAACAATCAAGGTGAAAAGCCTCAAGCAGAACACTCAACTGAAAGTAGCAATGGAGCAGAGATTTTGGAAGTCGTACAGGGTTAGAAAGACAATAATTGCATTTAGAGCTACAAAAGCAACCAGGACTTGAAGAAGCAGGAATGTAGGGAGATAGGAACCCCAAAACATAATATTACACATTGCATTGTTTCTCCACTTGAGATAATTGTCAATTCTCAAGCAACACAAACTAAGCAGAAAGCACCAATGAAGTGGCTGAGAAACTAAGTGAACACTGGCAGCCTCACAAGGTTGAGAAGATAAAGTGCATGTCTCAGCAATGAAAAGGGCCCACATGGGGCTCTACTTCTTAAGGCAAATCAAAATTAAGCCAATCATCAAAAAGAACAAATTCTAATATTGAATCAGTTCAATCTGTGTCTTGAATTAAGCTAATATTCCCTTAATATATCTGCCACCATCAAGTTAATTTGTTTTAACTGTTGGAATAAAATATCACTGAGAGAGTTTAGTTTTTAAGATACAATATCCTGGAATTGTTAAAAAAAATTACTAAGCATAAAAAGAAATAAGACAATGAAAAATTTTAAAAAATAAAATAAACAAAAACAAACAAAAGAAATAGGACATGAGTTGGAATACAAATATATGCCTAGAAGCAGTGATACTACAGTAGCAATGAGCACATCCAGCACCAAGGTCTCAGTTTCTAATACCAATGAAAGGACTCATGGATCCTTAGAGACATGACTGATTCTAGAACTGGGGCAGGAAACATACAAGATGAAACTGCAGCATTTTGTAGTGTCAGAAAGCAAGAAAGCACTTAAAAACAGGTGGTTGGGGAGGAGATCATGTCAATAGGACATAGGAATGCCAACCGACAGAGCTCCCAAAGGCCAGAGCTAGAATAATTTGAACAAGAAAATAAATAGCACAAAATGAATTATTATCTAAAGTATAAAGGCAATATCTATGGATCCATACCAATTGCTTTGGCTTCTTCACTGCTGAAGGAAATACCATTCAATGGGTTGGCTTTAATAGCAAGAATTTATTGGCTCACAGTTTTAATGGTAGGAGAAGTGCAAATCAAACTATCATCAAGGCGATGCTTTCTTCCAGATGCATTCTGGGGCTGGCTGTGGTGATTCTTGGTCTTGAGTTCCTCTGTATTGAATTGATCAAAGTTAAGTTTACTTTTCAAGTCTCTTTGGGCAATGCCCTTGGCATGGAACATGGCGGCCTCTCCTAGACTATCCTTTGTCTTCTGGATTTGAGACCTTCAGCTTCTTGTTTCCAGTGGTTTTTTTCTTTATATATGAATTTCATTCTGTTTACAAAGGACTCCAGTAATATGATTAAGATTCATCCTGATTGATTCAGGCCACACCCTAACTGAAATAACCTCATCAAAAGGTCCATTTAGAATGGGTTCACACCCACAACAATGGATTAGATACAAAAACATGTTCTTCTGGGGTACATGGCTCCAAACTAATACATTGTATAAATAAAAGATGAAATAAGCAAACCTCCCATGCAGAAGAATTCCAAATAATTTATGTAGATACTCCCCCTCACAGAGGTAGAGCATAACTCTCTAACTCTTAAATAGGGTAGTGACTTCCTTCCAAAAAGTAGAGTATAGAAAGGGGATAAAAGAGTGTCTTTATCTTGGAGAAACTTGTCAAACATTACCACCACCAAGAGATCAAGTTTAATATCAAAAAGACTAGTCATATTGATAACATTACCCTCGATGCGATGTGATGAGAATGACAATAAATTCTTTCTACCACAACTCATATTCCCAGTCTATTTAAGACAAAAGCATCAAACAAATTCCCATAGAGGGCATCCTACAATATTTCCGACCAGCACTCCTCAAAACTGGCAAAGACATCAAAAACAAGGAAAGCCTGAGAAACTGACAGCCAAGAGGAGCCCAAAGAGACTTGGAAACTAAGCTTAATGGGGAATCCAGGATGGGACCTTGACACAGTAAAAAAAAAAAAAAAAAAAAAATTAGGTATAAACTAAGTAAATCTGAATGAAATATGAACTTTAGTTAATAATAATGTACCAGTATCTATCCATTGTTTTGTGACAGGTGTATCATTCTCATATGGTCAGAGTGATTGATATGTAACCAGTTTGTCAAATCAGCATGAAATATAGTGATTAAGCACACACATATACCTGCATGCAACTCTTTATCTGTCACCATTTTTTTAAACTTTGTTCAATGCAAGATCCCCCTGGCCCAGGATAAAAATTCTTTCAGAAAAAATGTCTCTCTTGATATTTAATAAATGGCTCCAATATAATTTTTATCATGAATACAATCCTAATATCTTCCAGTCTCACATTAAATATCTGTTTCGTATTGTAAATCAGCAATCTGGAAGAGGTTGAAAGTCATTTTTCTACTAACCCCACTACCACCCTACTAACATTGAAGAAAGAAGGAGCAACAGGGAATAGGAAAGTTCTTACTTAACCTCTGGGCTTCTTGCTCATTGGTCTTAAGAAATTATTAAAGTCCACTCTTTCTATCACAGAGACACTACAGAGGCCCCTATCTGAGGCTTACATCAGGCTCTCTTTTGCAATCCCCCGAAAGATTTACCACTACTTTTGGTAGTTGTTTGTGGCATTTATCTCAGTTACTGAGTATCCAAAAGCTGGGCCTCAGCTTCTTTCTGCCAACCTTTCCCTTGTATCTCCATCAGTCTGATGGACCCAGTATTATCCACACTGTTCTTTGCCACAGTCCCCATCTGGCCATAAGGAAGCACTCATTTGGCTCTTACCCTAATAAACACTAGAACTACTAGGCAACCCCACCATCAATTTCTTGGATCCACTTTTAAACATTCAGTCTTCTGACCTTCTGGCTTTACTGGTGCATTCCCAAATCCACATTCTGTTAGCTCTTGGAGGCAAAAGTCCACTCTCTGTGTGTATTCTAGCTGGATGGAAAACATTTCACAAGTCCCTGTAATGGCTATTTTATGTGACCACTTGGCTAAGCTATAGTACCTGACTATTTTTTTAAAAAATACCTTTTTTTTAGATTTTGCTGTAGAGGTATCTTATAGATAACTTTAAGCAAAGATGACTAATCTTAGCAATGTGGGGGAGGGAAGAGGAAAACATGAGAATTTCCAGGAAGGAAAAGAAAATAGAAGACTACAGCATTCATTTCTGCCTGAATTTCTCAACGGCTGGTTGCCTTTACAAATTTCAGACAAGCCAGCCCCCACAATCCCACGAGTTGATTCCTTAAATGAATTCCTCTGTGTGTGTGTGTGTTACCCTATTGGTTCTGTTTCTCTGGAGAGCCTTGACCACCCTAAGTAGTGGTCAAGTCTTCTTCTTAAGTTCTTTTCACTAGGCCTATGGGTTTAAGGTAACACTCAGTCATGGCTCCTCCAGGATGAAGGTGAGAAAATCAGTACAGTAATGAGCCTCTCTCCAAACAACTCAAAGAAATACTTTCACTAACTTCTTTCTTTGTACCTATTGGTTCCTTTTTATAGCCTTGATCTTCTTGAAGGTTTCAGAAGTTTTGAAATAAGTATTCTTTAATTTCTTTTTTAAATGCATCAAAACTTTGTGGATATCTACTTCAGATATATTTTGATATGTGGGTATACATCCTATTACCACCTTGTTCAAAACAAGTAAAACAATAGTAAAATCATTTCAGGCACCTCCACAGCATGTCATGAAGGAAGAGATTATATCAACCTAACTATTCAAAAGAAAAAGAAAGAAAGAAAGAAAACACAACAAAGTAAAGCAATCGTAATAACTAGAAGGAAATATTAAAAAAAAAACAACACAATAGTTGGATATAAAAAATCTGCCAAGGCAGCGAGGACAGGAGAAGCTATACCTAAGCAAAAAGGGAAGTACTATAAGTAAAACTCAGGGCATTTTCTGCTTCATGGCTTAGGAAATGTCATGAAAAATGGAAACTAAAATCAAAGTGAAATATCAGTGTATTTATACTTTGAAACAAAAAAACTGACAATTCCAGTCTTGACCAGAATATGGAGCATTTGGAATTCTTGAACACTGTTTATGTGAATGCAAATTGATGTATACACTTCAGAAATGTTTTTTCCATAATCCAGTAGAGTTAAATGTATGCACACTATGTTATCCAGAAGTTCCATTGATACTCACATGCCCAATAGAAATAAGGGCATGTATGCCCAGAAGATATTTACACAAAAGTTTTCAATAGCTATATTCATCATAGCCTGAAATGGTAAACAATCAAAATGTCCATCAACAAACACTGATGAATTAGTTGTAGTATATTTGTGCAAGGGAATACTATGTAGCAATGAAAAAAGAATAAATCAGAGATACACATAATGATATGGATGAATCTCATAGCTGTTATATTGAGCAAAAGGAACTAGGCAAGAAGAATATTTACAATATCATTGCATTTATGTGATATTCAAGAACAGAGTAAACTAATCAAGGTGATGGAATTTAGATTTATGGTGACTTTGGAGGTGGGAGATATTAAGACAGACCACGGAGGGGCTTCTAGACTTCTGGTAACTTTTTATTTTTTCTGCATGGGCAGGCACTGGGAATCGAACTCCGGTCTCTGGCATGGCAGGCGAGAACTCTGCCTGCTGAGCCACCTCAATGCCCTCTGGTAACGTTTTATACTTTAATATGAATGGTAGTTAGTGAGAATATTCACTTGGAAAATGACTTTAAATATAAGGAAATAAAGTCATAACCCTCAAAAATGATCACTCACACACCTCTCTGACCTTCTCCTTCTTGTTAAAGTCACTTCGTCAGCGATCAACTGTCTCCTTATTCACTCTGCTTGCCCTATTCTAGCCTTCTTGCTGTGTGAAGCATGCTAAGTGTAAGTTAATAAATCCCCATTGTAAAACCCACCATTTCTGGCATATTGCATCCTGGCAGCTTTAGCAAACAAATACTTTTACATACGCCACATGTTTGCCTTCTCACAAATGCAGAGTGGAGCTCATTTTGTTATGCTCCATCTCTATCTTTTTTCAAAGCTGTGCTAAATACACACTTACTCGATATTGTAGCTATGTTAAGTCTATTAATTATTAAATTTCCCTCTGACAATCTTGCAATGGACACCTTATAGTCTTTCATTATTTACTAGGCTGATAATGTAAGCTCCTCTTCCAGCTTCCTGCCTTTCATAAGCACGTGGGTCCATTTGAAACACAGAAAATTCATTGATTCAGATAACATTCCATTGGCCCAAAGGAGGAAAAAAGTGAAACTTTTCTCTTCTTTATTTTGCCAGAAAAGAAACAGTATGAAGGAAGAAATGTTGTGCACTATTCACAGACACCAGAGCTCTGTTAACTGCTAAGGCAGAAATTCTGCCGGGTGATTTGGCAGCCCAGGAATATATCATTCTTAGTTAAATGAGGTGGTCCAGCCCTTATTGGAGAAAATAGTCCTTCGATAAAGTCTCTTTTCAAGGTGCTTGCAAGATAATAGAATTGATTAAGACAATAAACAACTTCTGTGGCTAGTGTCTGCACTTAACCCTAAGTGCATTCAAATTCTGCACATTTGTGAACACGGCTGAAGGAATTAATCTTAAGAGTCTTAGATCTATGAAGGGACAGCCAAAGTGCACAAAATTCGTGAAGCAGATGGAGGGATGATTTCAAGGATAGCATTTTTCTTTCTTCCCCGTACTTAATCCCTGCATTGCTGGGCTGCTGCCAACCCCAAGAGTCACTGCCTGCAAGAGTATATTGAATGTAAAGCAAGAAAACTGACGTAAAGAGTGTTAGCAGAATTTGTCTGGTCCTTGGGGCTAGGCATTTCACTCGTGCCTGTGACGGGCTTCCCTAGTGCTTGGAGGGGGCAGATCTGAGGCAGGAGGCAGCCCCTGCTGGTCTCCTCCTTCTGGGGAATGGCAGTGGCAGAGCCACAAGCTTCAGTGAGGCCCAGGGCAGGTGAGGGTGCTGACGGTAGCTGCCATGCACCAAACAGGAGACAAGTCAATGGGCGAGAGGCAAGACAATGGGCAAAACCCCAGATTCCTTCAGAATGTATAGGGACAGACGGAGGCATCTGAGAGTGCTAAAATTATTGTGGAGCAAATATGGGTGAAAATTAGAAAATGCTACTCTTTGGGTGTCGATTTCTTCTCTTCTAGAATATAATAAAAATAACAGAGACCTAAAGAGTTGTTGGGAAAATTAAATGAATCTATACATAGCAAATCATGACCACTATATAAATGTTAGTTATTAGTCTCATTAATAATACCATTGTAACCCAATTTTAACCCCAGAACGCTGTGTCTGGGGTAATATGAGTCACACTATCAATCGAAACTTTATATCACAGAGGGTGGGACTACCCATAGAAGAGAAATTTAAAACAATAGGAAGTAAACACAAAGGTGAGAAGGCTAGCAATTGCTGTTCGAATTTAAATTCCAAGCAAACAGAGAAAATAGACACGTGTGTGCCCTGACTGACTGCTTATTTAAGACACACTTTAAAGCTAGCTCAGATAGACAGCTTTCGGAATGTGATAAATGAATTAAACTGTGTCAGTTTCAAACTGTCACTGTTAGAATCTAATTCAAATTTAAACAGCAATTTAAACAGTATAAAAGATTGCCCTCATCGGTCCGCCATAATCTTAACCTTTGGAGCGTCCCACAGAATAGACAGTAAATTGAATTAATTATTAGCCTTTCACCTTGGGGACCGAGGTAGAATCTGGCAGCTCAGAAGACAGCTAATGAGATTGGTAGTTTCGTTTTGGTCCCCTGTGTACTTTAATCCCCAACACATAGCCACCTGTCGTATTTTCCCACTGCTTCTTTTTAGTGAGTACAATTCTGAGAAGTTAAGAGTTGACTGACATTTAAAATCCTCTTTGTAAAGTGACATAAATGTGTATAACAGTAAAGTCAAAGCAATGTCATATGCAGGAGACCAAGGGGGAGAGGAAAAACAGAACCTATGTTAAAAGTACTGTCCAACAATGAGTTACTGCTAATTATTTCTCATCATTCCTGGATTGTATTTCTAACCCTAACACCTTCCACAAAAGTAAACATCCATTATATTTTCATTCATTCACTCATGTATTCAATAAGAACTTTTTGAGTAAGTCCTGGCAAATCTACACAGTAGCTTTGGAATAAGCAATTTAACATCATAGAACTTATGCCCTGGTGGGACAAGACACAAGTGAATAAGAAATTTCTTAACTGTGTGATAAGAGATGTAAAAGAAGAAATATGAAGTTGCATAACCTGGAATAGGAAGAGTCTCATAAGGCTTTTTGGAGGAAATGACATCTAAATTGAGTCCTAAAGTAAGAGTAGGCATTAATCAAGCTCTGGAAAGGGAGTGAAAGTAATAGTATAGTTCAGGAATAAGGGATGGGATGGGAAAATGCCAGCCCTCCCACTCTAAAAGTACAAGTGTGGCTAGCCCCACCCTGCATTCATTAGCACATAAACTATAGGGCTTGGTCCTGAGCTTCCCACGAATAATAAAAGACAGTCTTAACACAAGAAATTACTAAAATATAGAGGTTACTTGCACCAGGAACTGGGAACAAAGACCAGCCAAATTTTTCATTATGTTCTAGTACCCAGATATGAAAACTAGAGCTACTTTAGCAGAGCACCACTTTTTTTTTTTTCATATTCTGGGTCTGAATTTTTAAAAAATACAATAAAACAACAGATAAGTGCATAAGGAAACTTCAGAACTTAACATTAGAAAATGGAAATCGGCAAGTTTGGAGGAAGTCTCTTTGTCGGCACAAAGTTTCCTGTAGTTACTGTTGTACCACAACCAACAATTTAACAAATGAGGGAATTCAGATTTTCAAAATATAAAGGCAATGGTAAATTTTGTAACTGACATAAAAAAAGAAAACTTTCAAGAGATATTTTTGCATCCCTTCTAGGGCTAGCAATACAACAATGAATAAGGAACCATCTCTGTCCTTAAGAAATGAGGAATATAAGTACAGTTTTTGGAGGTGTGGGGGGGCAGTATTGTGAGCGAAAAAAACACACATTTCTGTAAGTAGGTATTTGAAAATTGGATCCCGTATGCTGCCATTTGCTCTTTACTGTGCAATTTAAATAATGTTGTCATTCAACATTGGCTGCCTTGATTGTATCAGCAACACAGTAGCTTTGGAATTAGCTACACAATTTTCATCATAATCTTGGGAAAGTACTTTCAAATGGGATCAATTTAGGTAAGTATTTGATTAACATTGAAATCAAAGTCATTCTCTTACTATAGATCTTTAGATCCTAATTTTGTAACCCTGGAATAGGGAGAGTCACATAAACATCTTATCATCTTTTCTCCCAAGTCCCATAACTTTAGGTCCTGAATATGTTAGTTTAAGAGAGTGCTTTATCCATCCATGGTCAACTAATAATAATTAATAATTGCCTTCCTAAGCATGTCTCCTAATTATCCCCATTCTGATATTAATATCTTGTTTCAAAAGATGCAGTGTTGTTTAAGAGTGTGTTATTTAATCTCCATATATTTGTGAAGGTGGAAAAAAAAAAGATGCAGTGAAGGCAACCTTGCCCTCTGCCATTAATTTACTTGTTTCTATTAAAAAAAAATCAAAAGGACAAGCAGAGCTGAAAATACAGCACTACAATAGCTATAAGAACAGTAAAATCCATGCCTACTCACTAAATTCTGCAGCTGTTCATCTAACGCCAGAGCATGCTTAGACTGGGCATCAAAACAGTGCCAGGTAAGTGGAAAATCACATGAAACATGCAGCATCTTGCTAGGAGATACATTTTTCTTGAGGGTTGTAAAACGAATGTTTTCAACTGGGGCAGTTTTTAAAAGTAATGAAGCAAAATCTCTAGTTTGCCTTTTATCTGTCACCAGCATTTTGTGTTTTTTCATGAAGTTAATTAAGAGAGTTAGAAAACTTTTGTGCCACAATATATTTTGTATTTTTATTTTCAGGCAGTAGGGTAAATTTTAGTTTTCTTAAATCAGAAAGATCATGTTATTGCCAAGAGAAAAAAATATATACTAATAACACCCATCTGCAGAGAAGAATTATACTGATACACCAGTGAGGATAAGTTGGAGCACAAGATTCCCAATAAATCCAAAACACCTGCACATCCATTAGTCTTAAAAATTATTTTGATACTATCTGAATTAAAGTTCCTATGATAATTATACCTAATCAAGTGTATGTGTTGCTTGTTGTTCTCCTCTGTACTTATGCAACACCTATCCACTAACGTACTGTGGAAAAGTGCTTCACGAATTTGTTTGCAGTACACTGATGTCAGCTAACTTCCTCCATTCTAAAGATTTTTCATTTTTGGTGGGAGTTAGGATTCTTGATATTCTTTTGTATTTTATCATCACCATAGCTGTTCATTTCATAGTTCTGTATATGTAGCCAAAATTTGCCTTCACATTGTAGACTGATTCTAGTTCTCCTTCCCAGAACAAATTGGAATAAGTTGGTGTTCCCTTCTCAGAATTATGATGGTATCTTAAAAGTGTCAAGGATTTTTACTAAACACATCTGGTATTAAATTCTGGTTCTGCCATTTATTAAAATGCATGACCTCATCTGAGTATCCTTTTCTGTAGCTTTTTGAAAATTCTGTTTGCTCATTCAAAGGGTGTTGTTTAGAACATTAAAAGGAACAGAGTAGGTAAAAAATACTGAGCCTACTTATCTCAGAGAAAAAGAGATCTAGGAAAATCCGTTATTATTATAATTTTGTTTTTAGAGTTTCCAGGTTTCAAACCCTTTCCAATTTGCCTATGACCCTCTTAAATTTTAAACCAGGAATGAAGAATATATGTCAATTATGATTTTCTATTATATATAGAGATTAAGTTGCATCATATTTAAAATCATTTAAAGAAACATGTATGCTGTAGATATTTTCATCCCCCAAATAAAACCTCTTGTAATTGAATTATGTAATGCAGCCTATAATAAAGCAACCAATTAAAACTATCAGATTTTACTTTCCTTGATATGCTAGCAGTAATAGTCTTAATTTCAGCTATAGAACTTTGTGTTATGATTTAAGGAAAGTAAGCTTATTTTCATAAATGTAGAAACACCTTCCTCATCTAGGTGGAAATTAGAGACAGATTGTAGAAAAGAGGAGTCCATACTAAAGAGAGGGAGAAACACTGTGAAGAATTGAACACTTGTCTTTGCTTTAGTCAGTGCAATCGGTGCAATAATAAGGAAAAATTGAAACAAATGCTTTATATTTCCCATAAGTCCCTGAAGGAGTCAATATGCAACACACATTTGTTTGTACTGCAGGGCTTGAATAAAATTTATATGGATCTCTTTAATGTTTGGGGGCATTAGTGGCTTATAGAAGAGTAGAAGCATTTCATAATTCATGTAAATCTTTTTTTAAGAAGAAATATCTGAGAAAGTGGAAGAATTTCACTTAGTTAAAGGGCATTAAGGCATAAAAATAAAATGTGAAGAACATCAAACTGACTAGAAATTGGATCCAAACATATCTGGGAGCATCTGAATGGCTGACTAATAAAAGAACAGAAATCATTTTCTGAGGAGTAAAATTTGCGAAGATTTCACATTATCATGATGTCGTCAGTGGGTGGATGTGTAGAGGAGCAATGTGAATCACCTGCTCGGGACTCCTTTAGGTAAGGTGTAGCTTTCATTTATGTTTTAAGGCCAGGGATGTCCTTAGAGTACAGATGACCTTTTCAGGGATCAATTTATACAAACCGTTTCAATGAAGCAGAACCTGTTTATCTACAGTTGAACTAATCCCCAGAATCCCACAGATGACTTACACATGTACCTAGCTTCATGAGTGAAACCAGAATTTTGGCACAAAAATGGAAGCAGTAGATAAGCAATTAATTTCTGTGTGGGTTTAGGCTGCACAAATGAGGTTATACTTCTGAAAAGCAGGCTGCCAGTCTCAATGTAGGGTGGTTATTTTGGCATGAACAGGCCCATTAACTGAATAATTAAAAGAGCACTTGGCCCTGGAATCCTGAACCAATTCCAGCTTGGTTAATTATATGCATTTATTGCCATTTTAATCCTCCCTGCAATTTCAATTGGACTCAAAGTTTTCCTGAAATCCTCTGTCCTAAAATAGTATTCTGATGAATATGGGGTGTTTTTCTTCACTTCTGCTAATGTCAATTGTTTGGCTTTATTCCCATGAAGTTCAGTTTATAGTTTCCAGTGAGAACACAAACACAGAATGTAATCTGAGGGAAAATATGGTGGCAAAATGTGTTCAGTTTCAGTGAGTCCCAACGGATCTGAGAAACTAAAAAATCAATATTTTAAAATATGGTTGATGATATAGATTAACTATGGAAATTGATGGCCACGTGATATCATGAAAATATACTGAATGCCTGTATCATTTAATCAATATACAGATGGACAAAAGAGATGCCGATGCAGAATTAGTCATAGACCATTTCACAACATTTGATAATTTTTCAAGAATGTTTTCTTTCCATGTGGTAATGCTTATACTCCACAGTTATAGGTTTCCTTTCTCAATTCCCATAATGTGAAATCAGATGTACAATCCTACATGTATAGCAATAACCTTAGGTGGTTATTTTCAAAAGTAACATTCAAAAGTAACATTTCAAAAGTAACATCCTTATGTCATCATTTCGTACAATTTCTCTACCAACTTTTTAATTATTAAGAATTAAACATTTAAGCAATGTTAATTTTTCAGGTCTCCCTTATAAAGTGAAACAATGAAAACTGAAGTTGCATCAGTGAACTAAAGCAGTTATCACACCTACATTTTGAAATTATGTAATCAATTTTACTTTTATCAATAGCCACTCAATAGATGGCATATATTAAAATGAGGACCTGTTGTAAAGAATTTTATTTTTTCAGCACTGATGTTATATTTTCCATAAAATTTAGAGGAAAAATTAAGTTTTAGAAATATTATTTAACATATTTGCATTTAAAGATATAGATATTAAATATACTTAATGCCGTTTATTAAATTTCAATTCTAATGTTTACTGTAGTTTGTCATATCATGATATCGTAAAAGGAAAGGAAACATCAAACAGGTATAGGAATCCTATTAAAACGCAATATAATAAAGTTAGGAGAGATATTGAAATAATTATATTCATCCATAATAAAACATGAACAAATAAAGTTTCTGAATGCTTATCACTGTTTTTACCATAATATATGAAAACTAATCTAAATTTGAAGACTATATTTGCAATGATTTGTCAAAAATACAGGCTAACCAAAATAAATGGCATTCACTTGGAGATCTGGAGATGGGGAAAACCTCAAAGAGCCTTTCGCTATACCATGATTTGCATGCAACTGCCACCTATCTACCATCCACATGTGCAACTCCATGATCAGTACTCAGGGCAAATGCAAAAGGAGGCGGTCTCGTACGTAATTATGGCTGTTTATCCCCCTCAAGAATGCACAGGCGAGTCATTATTAATTTTCATCTCAAATATGAACTTCTTTATTTGGGCAAGATCCTAGAAAATGTTTACCACTCTTGCCACTTGTCCACTGAGTGCACTGTGAATCAAATTGACACAGCAATCAGCATGCACTATTAGTAATCTATACATATTGGACAATTGGGCACAGCTATTATTAATACATTTCCAAGGACACATTACTAAGAATTAAATTTGTAGGGGATTCAAATGGAAATCTTAGAATGCCCTTCTTTCAGGTTTTAGTCATCTGATGCCACTGTCTGAAAGGCACAAGGTATTACAGATCTGAATTGTGAGCCTAATCTTTTTCTTAAAATGATATTTGGATACAGTCATGAAAATGCATCGATTTAAGATGAAACAAAATGCCCACGGTATTCTTTGACATACTGTTACAGATATGATGCTAAATTCTGTTTGAATTTTCTTTAAATACTCAGAGCCAATTGCTTTAATACTTTTTTGACAATTTCTACTTTTTAAAATTTCTACATTTCCACTATTTCCAGAAGAGTAACCACAATATAAATTCAAATACAATATACAAAGTATACTCTAATGTTAAATTAATTTTAAAGTATATATTTTAAATTTTTGTCAAAACTTGAATATATATATATATTTATTTATTCATCAGCAAAATAGATTATTAGAAATCACCCTGAGCTCAGTCTACTAAAATTCATTAAGGTGATTTTTAGAAAATAGTAACTTAGATTCTGGAAACATTGACACTATTTTTTAAAAACGCATCAAAAACATAATATAGATATAGATGTATTTGGAAGTATTTAAAATTAAACTGTATATCTAGTTGCATATTCTATATTTTATTTTATTTTATTTAAATAAAGAATTATGATGGTATTTTTCTATTTTTCTTTTCTCTATTCTTATTTGTCATTCTTATATTGATGTGTAAGACTCAATTACTTCAAACATAGGGAAAATTTCTAAGATAAGTGTTTACAAACTATAGGATACTACCAAATTATAAATGAGGTATGAGTTTATTACCCTTGTTTCATTTCCTTTAAGTTGTTAGTTAGACTAAACAGACCTCAAAGTGAAGAAATTAAATGTTTATATCAATTATTTTAAGTACTTTAACAAATAGCAGAAAAACTGCTAATTACTACAAAATGGAAACTTGACTATATAAATAGTGTTTACTATTAATAGATCATGGGAATAACTAATAAAAAGCACAATTCTTTTTGGTTATTTTTCTCCGTTTCTGAGTTAGGTTAATTTCTTTCATAAAATCAATACTGGCTTCCATAGAGCACTTTTTTTTGCTATGTTCTGAGTAGAAAAATGTCCAAAAACATTCAGTGCCATGATGGGGTCCTGCCTTAGACATTTCCAATTAAAATGGAAAGTTCTGAGACTGCGTCTAAAGGAAGCAAAGCAGTGAATAAAGCAACGATTTGGCAAATCTATTTGGTGAGGGTAAAGCGAACCTGTTTTTCAGTGAATCTCTGCCGAAATTTAATTTTTAAAAAATTGCCAGGTTGATATTTGTAGTAGTTTCACATTGTAGGTGCCTCAGAAAGACATGTTCTTAAACGTAATCCACTCCTGTGGGTGTAAACCCATTATACATACAAACTTTTGATGAGATTACTTGAGTTAAGTTGCGTCTAGTCTCAATCAGGACGGTTCTTACTTTTCTTACTGCAGTTCGTTATGAGAGAATGAAATCCAGACAGAGAAAAGTCACAGGAAGCAAGATGCTGAAATCAAAGAAACTCAAAGAGAAGCGAGAGACCTGCAGATACCTCTGTGCACTTGCCTCGTGACACAGGAGCCAAGGAGTGATGGCAGCCAGCCCCAGAGTAGCAGTCTGCAGGAAGAAAGCATTGCCGTCATGAGGACTTCATTTGAAATTTCCTTTTAGACTCAAACCTGTAAAGTACTAAAGTCTCACTGTTTAAGCCAAACTATTTCACGGTGTTTGCTTGAGCAGCCTAGGAAACTAAAACTATATTCTACATAGATGTATCTTGTATTTGAGCCCCCTTTCTTCCTACATTAACCCATTGAAGATGGCATCTATGTTCTTCTATGTTGTACTCCCCTTTCACCATTTTCACACCTTCAGTAAATTATTATTACAGACATAGCTTGGTTTCGGGAAAACTTGAAAAATAATTCCACCACCCCCCCCAATAGAGATGAAGCAGGAAAGAGAAAGGACCAGCTAAGAAATTCAGGTATACTTGCTGCAGAAGCAGCAGCAGCTGGTGGAGCCCAAATGTCCAGAGTCAGACAGTCTGAGGCAGACGCCAACATGCCAGACACATTTGGGGACTTGGAAATATCCTCAAGAATTCCATAATTACCTTACTTTTTGATAAATTTGATTTCTCAAATTTAGGATATGGTGTCCTATTATATCATTATTTTGCATGATGGATTGGAGCTGTATTTACCTCAGGAAAACATGCTCTTAAAATTTAATCCATGCCTGTGGGTGTGAACCCATTGTAAGTAAGACTTTTTGTTGAGATTACTTCAATTAAGAGGTGACCCACTTCAATCAGGATGGGTCTTAATCCTGTTACTAGAGTGTGTTAAAGTGGAATGAAATTCAGACAGAGAGAATGTCACAGAGGGAGCAGCCAGACATTGAACATCAATGGAACCTGGAAGAGAAGGGAGGGCAAGACACGCCACCATGTATCTCTCCAAGTGACAAGCTAAGGACCAATGACGGCCAGCAGCCTGCCCCAGAATGCCACCTTTCTGTAAGAAAGCATCGCCTTTGTGATGCCTTCACTTGGATTTTCTCTAAGCCTTAAAACAGTGAGCAAATAACATTCTTACTCTTTAAACTGGACTATTGCATGGTATTTGCAGGAACAACCAAAGAAACTAAAACATCGTGCGTGTTTTTTTTTTTTTTTTGGTTTGTTAGTTTTTTTACTTAAAAGATAATAAAAGCTTCACTTTCCTATGAGGAATTATATAAATTAGGCATTTTTATAGTTATCAATAGACACATAATATCCTGGTTATTTATTACTGACCAGAGCATTTTCTGTTCATTTGACACAATTAAATGAAGAAAATTATTTCATAGCAAATAGATAGTGATCTTTTAAACAACGTTTCATGGTTTCATTTTTAAAGAATTATTAGTGTGCAGCCACAAAGGAATGCCTATTTACAGGAAGCTTGTCTCTGGAGTTACCTTCACATATAAAGCCTAGAAAAAAATCTGTAGAAGGCAGGACTCATTTGGTTCCTAATAAAAGTTATCCTTGGGAAGGTCATTCAGTCTACATGATCTTTCATTGCCACTGCACACTTCAGTGGGAAGAAAACAAGGACATCAAAGTCTTACTATTTTATATATAAATCTTTGTCAGTCACCAGTTTAAGACTTTTTTAAAATGCACAGTCAGCGATATGGTTGTAAAAGTTAAAAAGAAGCTAAAGTCAACCCCCTACTGTACACTCCACTTTTTGCTGTTTTTGAAGAGGAAAACTGGAAATTAAGAGCAGAGAAGGGACAGAAAGATATTTTTTTTTTTTACTTGTTCTTCCCAGTTGCATTTGCTGAAGTGAATGAGAGGGACAGATTTCCTAGTTTAGGTAGCATTTAATTACATTGAGGAAAAATATACAATGTGCAAACATGTTCACTGATCCCTGTCCAATTCATTTAAAACAACCTGATGCAGATTCTATCTCAAATTTGGAAAGACTTTTAGTATTTTGCGTTTGTTTTTTTTTTTAGTTAAAGAAAATAATGTGTATTTCCTTATATAGGTCCTTTTAAAATGGAAATTATAGTATCGTTTTAACAAACAATAAATAAACCATTGTGGAAGAAACAGTGTCATAAATACATCTTTCATTCACAGAAAAATCTCTTTCCACTTTTTCAGATAATACAGCTTCCACGGAGACATGAATGAGTTAATAAGAAAGTAAAAAAGCATCTTCCTCAAATCAACTGACTCCAACCTAACCTCAATATGTTTATGCACAGAAACCACATCTGCTGTCTTATAGCTGAAGATGATTTCTCTAAACACAAGGGGGATATTTTGCTAATTGATAAACTGATTTGTTTTGCATTTTCATAGTAAACATTTTAATATATTTAAAACAAAACAGAAATAAGACGCTGTAAGCAAAGTTTAGCATAGCAAATGATCTAGTTAAACTTAATAGGAAAAAAAAAAGGGTTCTTTAACATAATTCCATTTTCATGACAAAGTTTGAACTCACTGCAAATCTCCAGTTAAGGAATTATATTAAAATTCCCAGTGATAGTAAATCAAAATGGATACCACAATTTGAAATTTGACCTCACCATTTTCTAAGAACTGACATTCTGATACTCCATCATTTTTCAATCCCCAACAACTTTGTAACAAAGAACCCAAAGGAAGGGGTCTAGCCTGTTTCAATCTCCGAATCCAGTACTGCAAATATTTATTAAGTACTTGCTATATTGCAAATACTATGTCAGACACTAGAGTAATAAAATTAATAGCAAATGATTCCAACACTCTCCAAGCTTAATTCGAGTGGACGGCAGGGAAAGAAACTGACCCAAAAGAGTAGTTCAGTACAAAAAGACTTTGAATGCAACAAGTGTATAAAACATAGTAAGAGCACAGAAAAGAAAGACCTCTTCCAGCCTGAGGGTTTCCTGGGAAGTATTAACTTTTTACTTTCTCTCTACTATGAATGAACTCTCTCTCTCTCTCTCTCTCTCTCTCTCTCTCTACATACACACACACACACACACACACACACAGCATGCTTAGCTCTTAGAACTTTAATGTAATACTTAACTTCAGATCACCAAGATTCTCACGCACTTTATAATTTTTTTAAGTATCTCTATTTCTGGTGCTTATTGAATTGTTAACATTAAATATTTTAAATAGCCTTCTGTTTTGTATCAATTACATGAGTCTCTGTGTGTGTCTTTGTGGATTGAGACCTGTGTCCTCACACCCATACTTTGCCTGCTCCTGCTGTGGTATGTCTGGTGGAAGACTGAGGGCCAGATGCCCTGGCTGCAATGGCAGTGGGCTTTCTACTGGCCTCAGCCACTGGGAGGCACTGGTTGGGGATCTGGTGATGAAATAATGGGATAACGGAGGTATCTTTCTCTTTGCCATTGTCTTCGTCAGTCTTTTCTGCTTGAGCTGCCTCTAGATGGGTAACTCAGCTACTCATTTTCAGCAGCACCTGCTCCTCCCAGGTCTTTTCAGTCTAGGAGAGACAGGGACTTGCTGCATTGCCCACTAGACTTGTCTCGAGTGGCACTTTCTCGATTCTGCTTCCCAGCCATTCTATAATCATTTAAACAATTCCATGCACAAGGTTCACTGAGTTTTAAATACTCAAAGTCACTTCTGCTTCGTGGGCAAAACCCTGACTGACATGCATCCCAGACACTGTATCATGCTAGGAAGTTAAACTGAAGGGTCTTTGAAGTTGAGTGGGGCTGATTTCATCTATTCTAAATCACCCTGGTCAGTTGTGCTCTCTTAATAATGATGATATGTACTTAAATTTAATTGTGCATCTTTTAATTCCTATGTGATTTACAATGTTTTTTTATTTCATTCTTCAAACGCCTCTAAAATGTCAAGATGATCATTTTTCTTGTCTTGCAGATGAGGAAATTGAAGCCTAGAGAAGTAATGTGACTTGTCTGAGGTTACCTTGTGAACAGGTAGCAGAACCAGGGTTTTCATTTGGCCTTTGTGGCTACTCCCTCAGGCCCAGGCATCATTACAGTCTAATAACATTTTCTTTCCCTCTAGCTGTAGACTATATTTTTTATGTGCTATTTTGAATATTAAGTATTCTGTGAAGTCATAGAATTAAACTTATTAGAATTAAGTCTAAAATACGGACAATCACATTCCATGTAAGGGCTGAGAGAACGCTATGAATCCAGCATTCAAACTTTTAATTTGTGAGCAATATGAGAATTATTTTAGTTTATAGAAATTTTTCATTGATATCTCTGATTCTCTGTTCTATACTGAAGTATGCAGTCTGATTGATAATTGAGTTCCTACTGTCCAAATCATTTCTACATGTAGAGGAATGTACTTAATTGTAATGCTCTTGAAGGCAAAACTTTCACCTCAAACCTTCCTTTCTCAGCCCCTAGTTGAAGATCAGAGTCATAAGAGGCACTTAATAAATGATTTTCAATAATAATTGGATGAATATATATACAAATGGGTGTGTACAATGAAATATATATGTGTAAGATTATGTATCTCTAAATCAATATCCCAAGATTATCCAGAATCAACCTTGCCATAACTTTAAGAATTATTCAATATTGCATGCATGTCTTGCAGTATCCAATGAGAATGATTTATTAATCCATTCTTTGAATAGCAGGAATAAATTCAGACATGGTAATACTATTGCCAAATTTTAGTTTAGGATTGACATTCCGTTGACCAATAAGATCTAGACTTTTGGTTTTACTTTGAAGACTGAATAAGAAGGATTTCTTCATAATCTGATGAAACTCAATAAAATGGCAGCAAAGGTAAAAAGCTCGCAGAAACCCACCGTGAAAAGAGAACAAGATAGGACACCAAAACAGACAAGAGCTCTCATGCACATTTTGAAAGCTAAAAACTTGATATATGATTAGACTAGTTAACATATGTCAAAACTTAAATCTGAGCCTGCAATGGGAGAGGGCAACAAAAGCAAGCTAATCAAACTGCCATAACTAAGCAAACCCCAGAATCTGGAGAAATCAGTTATCTTATAAGGCCAAATTATCAATTTCCACTTTGGTGGAAGATTGTAGGCTTCCTCCCTGGAAATATGGATTTGCAGTTTCTGATCTTGGAGATATCTGGTTTCATTGAGGTGGTGGTAAAGCTTCATCTTGAAAATATGAAAAATCTTATGGTGAATTGTAGACCCTGCCCTTTTTCCCAGAATGCTAAAGCCAGGTCTATACTCTGCAGGTAGGAGCTTAACAATTTCCCTTCCTCTTGCAGCTGATCTGTCCAAGAGAAAAACACTTCTAAACTGACAGCTAGAGATCTTCCAATGAAAAGGCCAGATTCTCTTCTGATCACCCTTGCACGGACACCTGCCACCTAATCACACAGAACTTCCAATAACCGTCTTAATGAATCCATATTAAATATGAATAATGCTAAAAAGTGGCTTACCTTTGAAGAAAATCTCTTTCATGAGTCATTAAGACCAAAATCAATGAAGAGAAAAAGACAAAAAATTAAATTTAAAGAAGATAATGCAAAGGCAAAATACATATTTAAAAAATTCTAAAATTAATATTTCAAATATGAACAGAAGACACTGTACCAGTAAAATCAAACAAGGCTGCTATAAAAGAGGAGAATTTAGAAACAACAAAATGTTCTCCAAAAACAATGTTAGTAGAAATTACCAAAAACAAAAACAAAAAACAGGTTTCAATGGAGGAATTGAATGAAAAATTTCCCTCCAAAGCCACAAAATGTCACAGACATGAAAATATAAAGGAAAAACCTAACATTAGATGAGCAATTGAAAAATTTCATTTCTTTATAATAGGCATTCCAAAAAGACTATACAAAGAATATAGAAGATGTAGAATGATGAGGAAAAGGATATGTGACAAATAATTGAAGAACATGAAGTTCCAAGTTAAAAAAAAAAAAAGACCGAATCCTAATATAATGATTTATAAAGGTTCCTTCCAAGGCCCATAATTATGAAATATCGGAATACAACAGAGTAAGAGAAAATTCTAAAGTGTCAGAGAGCTAAAGAAAGACATGTATAGTTGACTAAGAGGCAAAATGGTGTCAAAATTCTTAGAACATCAGTAAACGTTATGCCTTCTGGGTGACAGATGCCTGCTGGCTTGGATGGGGGTGGGAGAGAGTGTGGAAGTGTTTACCCTGCCATGCCAGCAATAATTATGCCTTTCTAATAATTTTCTTATGTTTCCCTCCCAAGTACCATTCTTAAGAAGTGACTGTAGAATATGTTCCACCAAAATGAGTAATAAATTGGAAAATAGTGAGCCATGAGAGTCTAGAAATGAGGCATCGAACAAAGATGAGAGGTGAACAGAATCCTCAAAATGATGAAGAAGGAGAAGCCAAGATCCCAGCTATGCAGGAAGTCACTGTAAGCAGCAGTTTGGGAAGGAAGAAGAGCTCCAGGAGGGGCATGTCTACTAAAGAAGGAAGGGACAGAGGGAGTAGACTGTGGGGACCTTCAAAAATGCAGCACTTTTGCAAGGCCAAACATGTAAGTGTTATACAGGAACAAGGGCCACTAATGCCCAATATTTCCATTTCTGAAGCTGAAGTACATATTTTTATATAAAACCTTTGATTTTTACATGAAAATTCCCAACTCTTAAAAGTCGACAATAAATTAAAACATTTTGTTACACCAATATAACAAATCTGTGGGATAAGTTCCACCAACATGACACAAATTTGAGGCTTTACTCTACAGTGTTTTCCCTGCTCTGGCCATGTTTTCAGCTAACAGAACGGTTCCGATCGTGCCCCATGTTTATTGCTATGGTTTTAGCCAACCCATTCCTCAAGCTTACTGATTTTCTTTTTTTAATTTTCACAAATAACTTGGGATTATGAATCTGTTAGATTTACCCAGTGAAGAATGTGTATTTAATAGCTGAATCCACAGTCCTGAGGACCCACAGGCTTTGTACTGGATCCCCCAGGGAGAAGTCAGCTGCCAGGCCTGCGTGTGAGGAGTCATCTCAGGCATCGTTAGAGGCAGGAGCTTGGGTTCCCGGCTCCCTGGGAAGAGACAAAGGCCTTTCTGATCTTGCAGCTCTCCGTGTGAACGATATTTCCCCAGAAACCTACACTCTCAGAGACGTCCTGCACAATGATGCCACAGCTTGAAAGTACAGCAAAACTCCTTGGTAAATCAGCACTTCTTCCAATACTATCAAGAACGCAACCTTTCTCTACTCTACCACTCCCTGCCCCCAACCAGTCCGTACAGAGATCACTGCAGTAGACAGCAAACTATTCATTTGCTTCCACTCTTGTCTTCCTCAATCTAGGATTATAGAAAAAACTTTAAAAGAAGTTCTTCACTTCTTTTAAAAGTGTTCCTTTTAAAATGTAAGTCAGATGGTGTTGATCATCTGTCCAAAGTGGCTCCATCTCATTCACAGTAAAAGTCAATCTCGGCTCCACCATTCCCCTATTCGCTCCTCCTTCGCTCTGCTTTAGTCATATTGGTCTCTGCGGTAGGCTAAGTCCCCACAATTTACTTAAAAAACGAATATAAAAATAATTTTTTATCAGATATAAAATCATGTAAGAAACATACCTTAGAATTTAAAATCTTTTTTTCTTGACGATTACTCCACGCCAGACACTATTAGAAAAGCATAAAGTGTGTTCAATCTTTAATTTTTATGAAAATCTTATATTCGAGAGATTATTGTTACCATTTTATAGGCAAGAAAATTTGGGTAACTCCTCAAGTCCCGCATCTAGTGAAAATCAATATGGAAATTCAAACTTAAGTAATATGATTCCAGAATCCATACTCTTAACCAGTATGACATTGTTAATTTATTTATTTGAACAAGGAAATAAAATAAAATTAGTAATAAATAGAAAGTTGGAGGGAAAGGAATTAAAGTTGAAGGACGCACTAACTAATACAAACAAGATTAAATACAAAAAGTTTTAAAGTAATGTGGGAAATGCAAGACAAGTTTAGGTATAATAAAAATATGAAAACTCATAACAAAAGCATAAACATTTTATTAGACTATGACCTCAAAAAAAGGAATAGACTTTGTTAAGACAATAAAGCCACATTAAAAGAAAAAAAAAGCTGAGTAAAGTAGTGATATGAAATATTTCTTATCACACTGATCTAATTCAGAAGCAGCAACGATTTCACTGTAGTTAGGATTCTAATTCTTTGCCTGAATTCCTTCATCCACTCACACATGCATGCATTCCTTAAGTATATTTCGAATGTTTTCCCTGCCCTAGGCTCTATTACAGGCACTGTTTATTCAGTGATAAACAAAGCAAACCAAATCTTTCACCCTCACTGAACTTACATTGCAAAGTTAGGTAGAAGGGTTCTAAATAAATTCAAAGTAAAGCAAAGTAAATATATTTTATATTTATCTAGTAGTGTCTGGCTTAGAGCAGCCTTCAAGAAAAAAAAAGATTTTAAATTCCAAAGTGTGCTTTTCATATGATTTTATATCTGATTTTCCTTATTTATTGTTTCATGGTAAGTATACATCATAGGCATAAATTAAACATCAGAATCATCAAATTTTTAAAAGGCTGATTTATTTTGGATTTGGGGATGATTTTTATGCAGACTACTTACTCATCTATAACACCTCCCATATCTATCTTCATTCCTACGATATGGTCTATACTTTCATTTATATGCTGGCACTAGCATATGGATCAGAAGAGATCATTAACATTAGGTTTTTAAAAATGGAGCATCTGTATTGTATATTTTATAATAAAAAAAGGAGGAGAGAAAAGCATTTTAAATCATGAAACAAACTGCCCTAAAGACTAAAATGGGTACCAACTTAAGAAGCCCACTGCAGTTTATGAAATATTTGCACTCTGTCTGACAGCCTACAGTAAAAGCCTGTGGTAGGTTTGCAATTGGATAAAAGGAAAAACAGAATATACTGATTGAGGCCATATTTATCTAAATCAGCAGAGACATTTCCCACTGCAATGACCTTCTCTGTGTTTTGAGGACTATGGCAGCACCGAGAAACACTTTTTTGATTTAAAAAAAAAAAAAAAACACCCTGGAAGAATCTCTCTTTATCTATGCTTTTCTTATGATCAAGTATTCGAGACATCATTATAAGGATTTCATATGTCTGAAGTTTTATACATTTCTCTCCACCACGAGCTAATCTTTCATTTCACAGAAATGCTGAAATTCTCCTAAAAATGTCATATTCCTCCCCTTGATGATAATCACTCAATCCAACAGCTTTTTAAAAACCCATTGTTCTGACATCTACTGAGAGGAATTTCCTTGAGATGACTGGAATCCATCACTATAATGGAAAACCTAATGTTTAACATCTGTATAAATACATAGATATGGGACAAAGTAAAGAGTCTGGGTAAACTAATTTCTTTTCATTTTTTGAAATAGGCATTGGACTGAATTTTTAATCTCTTCATTTATTATACATTACAATACAATATATAAGATTCTTGGGAAAGTTTTGCATGCATCCAGCCGGGTTATCCAAGTTATTCTACAGGTCTATGCAATTATTACACAAATAATTTTCTCTAAGCTGTCAACTTTTAAAACACACAGATTCTAAACCATGAGTGATTAATTTAATAGTAATAAGATTTTCTTTTTGAAATTGGAAAGATATAGTAAGTTAATTGTATCTTAGTTCCCTCCTTCTTTCCATTTGGCCAAACTAATTTTCCTGAACTTATTGTCAAATTGTTATCACTTAATTACTAATTGAAATAAATTAAATAAATAACCTTCTTGTTCCATGGTTTATTATATATGCACATATATAGATATATTATGAATAAAATACAAAATTGTTTTAACACTCATGGTTATAATCCTTTGGCAGTCATTTATTAATATTAACATGATCATTGGATGATGCGAAATGCTTCCCTAAAGTATAATCTAAATACCACATATGATTCTATAATTTGGAAAAATAAACTTAATCATCTATGGGGATTTACATACATACAGTTCCTCATATATATACGTAAGTTGCTTGTGAAGTATATGAAACGTATGGTCGGAAAGTTTTCCCCTCTTCAAAATGTGTATTGCTGAGCACAATTACTGTTTGAGTCATTCTATTTCAACAATGAAGAAATCTGAAAATTAAACACCATCTATTATGTGATACATTTTGCCTTATAAGCGATTGTGTGGTTTTGGTTTATCAAATCATCTGCAATCTAGCAAATAATTCAGGAAAAAGGAATAAATACCAGCTAAAATTTAATTTCGTGGGTGGGCAAGGAAGAGAGGCTGATAGGGAAAAAGACTCAAGATTGATTTGATTCTTAATTGGGGGAATTACTCTTTGATATATCATGTGGCAACACAGAGGATAGTGGATGTAGACTCTGGTATGTTGGATTACACACCCAAATTTAGATATGTTTCTTAATTGTAATCCACATTTCTGTGGGTGTGAATCCATTGTATAATAGGACTTTTTAAAGATGCTATTTTTAGTTAGGGTGTTGCAAATTGAACCTGAACCGGGGCGGGGGCGGGGGGGCAGATAAGGATATAGTCACAGAGAGAAAAAGGAAGTCAGCAGAAAACCAGAAGAGTAGAAGAAAGGAAAGGACATTTCATGTGACAAGAGAAAGCCAAAGAATGCGAAGGATTTCAGCTGCCAGCACCAGTACACAATCATCTTTGGGGAGAAAGCATGCCTTGCCAAAATCTTGATACTGGACTTCTGGCCTTTGAAACCATGAGCCAATAAATGTTGGTTGTTTAAGACAACTGATTGTACAGTATTTATGATAGCAACTCAGACAAGCTAAGACATGAGGGAAGTATTTAGAACATGACAATAATTATAGGCATGTTCCAGGATAGGCCAGATTTTTGGTTTTGTTCTGCTTTTGTTAAAGAAAACAAGGTGCTTTCTCATTTATTCATTCATTTATTCAAAGATATTATTGAATACCTATTATGGACTAATAGACATTTTTTGCTAATAGGCATTTTAGGTCTTAAGCTTCATTAGTGAACACTCTCTCTGGGGCAGTGGGAACGGACAATAAACACAACCAATAACCAAATGTTATGGCATTATATAAAGTGATGCATAATATTGAAATTAGAAAAAAAATAGAGCAGGGTAAGGGGATCTGATGTACAGGGGGTTGGCATGGCCATGTTGCAATTTTAAGTAAGGTGACTAGGATAGGATTCACTGAGATGGGACATCTGTATAACGACAAGGAAAAGGTGAGGGATTTAACCAGGCAGTTAGCTGGGGGTAGAGCAGTTATGAAAGAGGAGATACTAGTAAAAGACCTGGTTAGAAAGCTGACAAGGGACACAGAGGCAGAACATGTCATTCACTTTAAGCATGTAGGCTTTTACTTTTATGGAAATAAGAAGCCATTGCAGAGTTTTGATGTAAGAAGTTACATGATCCTACATATTTTTTGTAGTGTCACTGGCATCACTGTTAGAATAAATTCAGTAGACACCAGTTGGAACAAAGAGGACAGCAGGTCTATGATTACAGTAACCCAGACACGAGATGACGAGGCCAGGGCTAGGATTACAATGCAAAAGTGATGAAAATAATAATCTTTTTGGCTATATTATTCCGACATTATTTCCTGATGGGTCTGATGTGTGCTTAATAAAAATAAAGGAGTCCATGACATGGTATTTGGGGGAGTTGTCATAAACTGATATAAACCTAAGTACAAAAGATTTGGGGAAGACGAGAGATGAGCGCAGTTTTGGACATGTTCTACTTCACTTTCTGAGTCAGCTTAAATGAAAATATGATGTGAGAACAAACAACCCAAAATCCAAATAGTTAATAATGATTAAAGAAATGTTTTCACTCATCCTATGTATCCATTGCAGTTTGCCTCTCTCCCTCATTTTTTTTTCATTCTTCAACCTTAATTAAAGAAGCAGATTATCAACATTGTTGGACTTGTAGGAGAGGGGAAAGAAGAGATGAGAACAATGCAATGCTTCTTAAACCTTCAGCCTGAAACTGACTGTGTAGTCAGAATTCTACCAGAGAAAGAGAAACAATAGGAGATGATGATGATGATAGATAGATAGATAGGAAGATAGATAGATAGATAGATAGATAGATAGATAGATAGATAGATAGATAGATAGATAGATAGATAGATAAATGATAGATTAATTTCAAGGTATGGCTTATGTGATTGTGGATGCTGGCTAGACAGGACAAAGTCTATCGGGAAGGGCTTCAGCAAGGGCAGGCTGGAAATCCTTGGGCAAGAGCCTGCACTGCCATCCACAGGTGGGATTTCTTCTTTCTTAGGTTAACTTCAGTTCTCTTCAATCTTTTCAACTGGTTGGATGAAGCCCACATGGACTATCCAGGATAACCTCACTTACAAACTAACTGCAGGTGTTAATTATATCTACAAAATACCTCCCTGGCAGCACCTAGATTAGTGTTTGATGGAATTCCTGAGTAATACAGCCTTGCCAAACTGATGCAAAAAGATGAGCATCCCACTGACTCACACGACCCATGCTCAGATTTCATTAGTCAGATCAGTTCCCAGGGTCACAACAAAGTTTATCAGAGTGAAGACATACAACTTTCTTTAAGGAAGGAGCCACTGGGAAGAGGCACTTCACAAAGCAAAAGGAAATGGTTTAAACCCTAATGAAATCCACCACACTTTCTGAAATTGTTCTTTGGCTTGCAATTGCTCTCTTTTTATTCAAAGGTATTTTTATTTTATGAGATCCAATTGTGTGTTATTTTAAGACTTTGGCCTTGGAAAGACTTATATTTTTACATCTTTAATCAGTTAAGATTCTTATATTTGAAAGTGAGAGAAAACTAAATCCAAATTGGATTAAAGCAAATAAAGAATTTATTTTATCCCCTAATTCCAAAGTCCAAAGATAGGACTGGTTCAGGAACAGGAGGCGCGGTAGGATGAGGGGTTCCTCATGCTAGTAGCACTAGCAGCTTTATGTCATTTCTCCTACAAACAAGTTCTCTTTTACATATTTGAAGATGACCATAAGAACTTCAGATCTCACACCTTCATAATCCCAATCCTAGTTGGGAATGAAAGGGAGTTTTCACGCCTAACCATAGGACAACTCTCCAAGGTGTGGACATTCCCTAGGCGTTGTCACATGTTGTGCTTCTGCCTCACTGAATCACTCTGGCCAGAAAATGACTTAAACCTATCAGTTTCCTCTACTGGAGCTGGGAAACGTCCGAACTGGCCAAACCAAAACACATGCATTGTAGAGTAGGAAGAAAATTTCCCAACAGAAATGCAGAATTCTCTTAAATGGAAAAGAATGTGAATTCACACATTATGAATCTATATGTATGCTATTTGGTAAAAATTATCAGATATTCCTTATCTATAAAGTAAGGGGTTTATGTTAGATTATCTTAAAATGCCCTTTCTATATCAATGACTATTCAAAATCTTTGAACATGTCATATGGTGAACCTCTGGGCCCTTTTTATAGATAAGACTCACAATGTTCCAAGGAAACTTGAAATTGGGGACATTCTACAAACACGAGGATAACACATCATGATACAGTTAAAACAGCATCTCTGAGGTTTCTTTCCTTTGGAAACTAAGTTACCAGTTTTTCAATTTTATAATAGATAAAATAGTCTTGATTTTTATGGATATACTATTAGAGGATTCACTATACTAACTAGTTTATTTTTTGACCTTGGAGTTTTGCTATATGGAACTTGCTAAAAATGTGTATCAAATATATTATTAACTTTGTGGAAAAAACCAATATACAAAATTACCTTTAATTCACATTTTATATTTTTAGTTTTGCTAGTTTATTACTTGAAATGGACACTTGATATTTCTTCCCTTCAAAGCACATTTAATATGTTAATATCATCAAATTAATTTTTACTTAGATATAACATTATCTATTACTCTCTCAAGCCTTCAAACTTATTTATCCAGGGCTGACATTAATTTTTATTCAATTCTGCTTTGGCAAAAGATAACAGAGAAGAATAATTATCATTTTCAAAATAAGCACACCAATTCTTGACCTCTGTATTACAACTGTGACTGGAAATACTTTTGCTTAATGAACCTTAAAATAACAAATGCTTAAATTTCCAAATATTGTGGTTCATTATTCTGATAATTTAAAATTCATAATGGCAAATAAAGTGGTTAGCAGTAGACATATCTGCACCATTGGGAAAACATGAACATGTTGCTATGAAAGTAAAAGACCCTGGGGTTTGTGCAGATTTTTACATTTTTTAATTTAAGAATTTAGCCATTGTTTATGGATGGGGATCAAATTATGTACCCCAGGAAGACATGCTTTCAATCTTAATCCATTCCTGTGGGTGTGAACCTATTGCAAATAGGACCTTTTGAAGATGTTATTTTTAGTTAAGGTGTGACCAACTGAGTCACTATAGGCTTTAATCCAGGTTACTGGAATTCTTTATAAGCAGAATGAGGTTCAGACACAGAGAGAGAAAGACACCTGGAGAGCTGAAAGCCAATGGAACCTGGAGGAGAAAGAAGATGATACCACCATGAGAACTGCCACGTATTAGCAAAGGCAAGGACCCAAGGATTGAAGGCAGCCAGCCTAGAATTCCAGTCTACAGGGAGAAAGTATCACCTTGCTGATGCCTCGACTTTGGATTTTCAATCATGAAATCAAATTGTTAAGCCAACTCATTGTATGCCATTTGTTTTAGCAATTGAGAAACTAAGACACATCAGTCAAATTAACTTGTTTATAAATTTCACTGATAAACCTTGCCCATAAGATGAAGTACTTGCTCTCAGCTATCTCAAGTTTCCTTTTCATTTACCAAGGGTTAGCTATTGTTTAGGATTTTTGTTTGCTTGTTTGTTTGTTTATTTTCAGGCAAACCAATGGATGTTTGCTCATTAAGGTAATCTATCTGAACAAGCTATTCTTATGGTTTCTCCCTCCTGTCCTCATGGACTGTATAGGCAGGCATTTCCCTTGCGGAAAAAGTGCTTTTGACCACTCACATTTACTTTTTGCCATCTGTATACTGAGCATACTCAATATCCACTTTTCCCACTAATAAACGTTCAATGTTTTCTCTGGCTTAGGCTGTTGTGCAGAGAGGGGTTAATCCTTATATCATGGTGAGTGGGGACAGACAACATAGGAAGTAGAGTGTCATTCAGGGAGATAGACTGTGATGGAGAATGGGTAGGTAAATGAAATAGATTTTAGTGTGGCTGAGAGCCTGCATCCTACCATTGCTTCAGTTCTTTGAAAATACAGGAGATAAATGTGGATTCCTAACATTTTAGCCATGTGCATATCCCCCCATGGAATGGTTGAGTACACGTCCATTTTATACATCAGAGAAATATAGAGGCATGGGAGAGAAAGATTTGTTTTAAAATTATCATTTCATCACTATAAAATGGTATTCAGATGTTTTGTGTTTCAGTTATCATCTACTATAAACAAATGCAACATTTCCATTTGAAAAATGGTGATATTGAGTCAATTTTAAAGTTTTACAGAGGAAAATCTCAGCTGTATGACTATATTTCTTATTTAAATCACTGTTTAATATGATAGATACACGTGATTTTATAAAGATAATAAACACTTTGATATCAAATGAAGGGATAATATACATATTTTTTCTAAGCCTGGATTGTCCAATGGTTGGCTATTGAGCTGGGGAGATATGACCAGGGAGAATTGAGATGTGTTATAATGTAAAATACCCACCAGATTTCGAAGTATGAAAATAAGAACATAATATATCTCATTGATAATTGTTTATATTGACCACAAGTTGAAAATATAATGTATCGGCAATGTTGGACTAAATGATATATAATATTAAAATTAATTTCACCTGCATCTACTTTTTTTAAACATGACTGCTAGAAAATTTTACACTGCATGTGAGGCTTGCATTGTATTTCTGTTGGACCCCTCTACTCTACACAATACAGCATAGGCATTAACATATTGAAAATTCTTTGCTCCAGTCAGAGCTCATGCATGGTTTGTATAATTCCTGGGCTTTGTATTAAAAATTCTTTCATATACCTAGAACCATTAGAATGTTCTGTTATAAAGGAATAGAGAAATAAAAAATTTTTCCTCTATCATGCAACTTTATAACTGACAATGAAGTCTTTTTTCTATGTAACTGTCCCCTTCATTAAGAATGTCTTGTGCAAGCAGTGGGGACAACCAAAGCAATAGGCTGAGCCCCCAATCTTGGGGTTTGTTCATATGAAACTTAACTCCACAAAGGATAGGCTAAATCTACTTAAAATTAGGCCTAAAAGAACCTCTTTTGTTGCTCAGATGTGGCCTCTCTCAGCCAACATGACAAGCAAACTCACTGCGCTCCACCTTTCTATGTGGGACATGTTTCCCAGGGGTTTGGACCTTCCTGGCAACATGGGACAGAAATCCTAGAATGAGCTGGGACTCAGCACCAAGGGATTGAGAAAACCTTCTTGACCAAAAGGGGAAAGAGCAACATGAAAAGTATCAATTGCTGAGAGATTCCAAGCAGAGTCAAGAGGTTATCTTGGGGGAGGTTACCCTCATTCATTAAATAGATATCACCTTTTTAGTTAAGGTATAATGGAGAGGCTGGAGGGAACTGCCTGAAAATGTAGAGCTGTGTTCCAGTACCCATGTTTCTTGAAGATGATTGTATAATGATAGAGCTTTCCCAATGTGACTGTGTGATTGTGAAAACCTTGTGTCTGATGCTCCTTTTATCCACCTTTTCTACAGATGAGTAAAACATACAGATTAAAAATAAATAATAGAAGGAACAAATGTTAAAATAAATTTAGTAGATTGAAATGCTAGTGATTAATGAGAGGGAGGGGTAAGGGGTATGGTATGTATGAATTTTTTTCTTTTTTCTTTTTATTTCTTTTTCTGAATTGATATAAATGTTCTAAGAAATTATCACAATGATGAGTATACAACTATGTGATGATATTGTGAATTACTGATTATATATGTAGAATGGAATGATCATATGGTAAGAATGTTTGTGTTTGTTATGCTTAAAAAATTTAAAAATTAATAAAAAAAGAATATCTTGCACAAAACAAATCTGCACAGTTGTATATTGTGTTATGATTCGTTTTGACATTCCCAAATACATTTTGGAAACTTAGTTACAATGTCCCCAGCAATCTTTTCAACCAGCTGAATAAATTTTATTAAACTCAACTAAGGTATTGAACATGATTTATTTATTTAGCTGTTAACTCAAGTTTCATTGGCATACCCAAAAGTTGAAATTGTACCAAATTCTATTTGTTCTGTTATTATTAAACAGCACAGAACCATTAGGCCCCCAACTGCAGAAATTCTGGGCTGCTGGGGTTTCTTCCCATAGTAAATAAAGTGTGTGAAACTATTAATTTTTGTTCAGCAAGTATTGGTATAAAATTTTTCATTTTATAAGCACTAGTGAAATGAAGAAAGTAACCTCTTGCCGTTTTCATTATTCATCTGGATTTTTGTCTGACTTGAACAAAATCAACTTTTTTTCTAAGCTCACATGTCAAGATATTTTTTCAAACACTAAACCTTTTTCCATGTACCACACTTATTGAAATAAAGAACAACCAAATGTCAAACAATCTGTTTCTATTCTAAGAAGACTTCTATCTGGATGGTGTTTATGGTACTCAAATATAGAATAACACTTTTAGAATATCAAGTAAGGTAGCTAGGAGACCTAAAAATTCCTTGCAAAAAATTTTCAATCATGAATTTTTTTTATCTATACTCACAATAAAAATAAAAGATCAAAAATAAAAAATAAAAAATTCAGAAATAAAGAATGAGAAGATAAAAATACTTTTAGCCAATTGCATGAAACAATTTCCTGGGTACTTACTTTATGCCAGTAGAACTTCAGTCAAGGTTGTTTTACAGGTGTCTAACTAGATGTACAGTATCATTTCTATGCTTTGAAAGATATGTATAAAAGCCAAGATAGACTGTTAATACCCCAAATCTTTGTATAGTCACCTCAGGGTTTAGACTTCCTTTAAAACAATCCTACTCACAAAACTAATTCTTTGGAGATTCTTTTGAATGTATCAGGTAGTCTTTAAAACAATTTTTTTTAAGTCACGAAATTTAACACAATGCTCAAACAGCTTAAAAATAGTCTACAATTAAAAAGAAAATATTTACAGTCCACACTTTATTGTAATTATCATTGTACTTAGTAGTGGTAATATTATTTAAATTATGTCTGAGATGGAGGTAATACAAAAACATAGTATAAATGTGTGCAAAGGCAGTCTTGGAAAGATGTTTGGCTTATAAGAAATAGGAAATTCCCCATTCCTTTTTGTTAATTCATAGATTGCCCATTCACACACTGCATAGTCAGTACAAGATTTCTAAGGCTAGAGGAGGAGCTGGTGGGGGGCCTGGCTCTACTCCTTTATTTTTACTAATTCGACAGCACTGATGTGAAAGTCAGTTTAGCTGCCAGGCAGTTAAGGAATTGGCGTTTACTGAAAGCTTAGGGAATAGAATACTCTCACCCTCCCAGAGAGGCGGGGATGCAGAACAGAGCAAAAAAGCACCTGGGGGAGTGAGGAAGCAAACAGAGCAGGATTAGTTCAATAAATCAAGGTTTTCTACAGGTTGCTGTGGCTTATTCCCAACTGTTCTAGATTTTCCTTTATTATTTTGCCCTTAAAGTTACTGTTTTATCCATGAGAGAAGTCTGCCTAATTCCATTTCATAAAAATTTCCTATTCTTTTAGCATTTTAACTCAAATTTCAATGTATCTTTGTATAAGTATAGGTGTTTAATAGTGATTATTTTATTATTATTTATACAAAATGTTTTACATATAAAATTGTGATTATTTTATGCAATCTTCTCTCTGTCAATCTTTCTCTTTCTTCCTCTCTCTCTCTCTCACCTTCAAACACATTCATCTTTCATCCATTCATCTTAATATATGTAGTTAAGGATTTACTTCTGTAAGTGTTTCAGAGAAGCCAGAAAGAATAAAGGAAATAGAGAGTATTTAACATAGTGCACATGAAAAAACACTGCTAGAGAAGAGCAGAGGATTTATTTGAATCAAATTTATGAAGAAAACTTCTCCTTTTAAAAAAAACTATTGAAAATGTTTTGTATTCTTTATGGAGGTTGCTTCTATGACAGAAGTAGAACAGAGGTAAGGAAAAACTTCATGAAAATGAAAACCAAGGTAAACAAATTTAAATCACTTTGAGATAGTGAGAAGCAGATTTTAAACTGCAGAAAATCCAATAGTAAGAAGTCAGAAAATAAGAAAGGTAAACTATGAGACAAATAATATACTAAAATATGTAATTATTTTTAGTAATTATAAGTGCATATCCCCCATAGACAAAGAAACAAAAATATACATAATAAATATTATTGTTAAAACATACATTTTACTATCTAAAGTAAGTTTATATCTGCAGTCAAGAGTATTTATGTATTTGGAGAAATAGATAAGGGGAAATCTATGCTGGATGTAAACTGGGAACATTTT
>PVIY010006885.1:0-40000 GCA_004026745.1 Myrmecophaga tridactyla
TTATACAATCATCATCAAGAAACATGGCTACTGGAACACAGCTCTACATTTTCAGGCAGTTCCCTCCAGCCTCTCCATTACATCTTGGATGACAAGGTGATGTCTACTTAATGCATAAGAATAACCTCCAGGATAACCTCTCTACTCTGTTTGGAATCTCTCAGCCATTGACACTTTGTCTCATTTCACTCTTCCCCCTTTTGGTCAAGAAGGTTTTCTCAATCCCTTCCACCCCAAAATTTCTTAATTAGCATCTCTGCAAGGGATTCATGTTTTGGTGATTAGCTAAATATGTAAACTATGGATTTTGGCTATAAATCCCTGGGTTTACAAATGTGGAACTAATAACTCTTTGTATGCTCTTTTGGGGATAGCTGTATTTCTCAAAAAAGGTTTGTAAATCTTGTTAAGTCTAAAAGTTCTCATTGATGGTAGAATGGCAAGCAATATGATAATATTTGGGCCTGGCAGTAGCAGAAATAGCTAGCTGTCCATTTAACTCTCAATTCTTCCTTTCTATAATTTACGGTTATCCAATTTCAGATTACGTTTCTCAGCTTCCCTTGCAGATGAGCCGGTGTTAATGGAAGTGATGGATGTCACTTTTAAGCTAAGACTTTTAAGAAGTGAATGAGCTTTCTCTTTAATGCTGTCCTCTGTTATCTGGGTATAGGGAATGAGGAAGCTCTAAAGCAGAGTCTTCCAGATGGAAGGAGCCAGTATTCCTGCATCACAGCCTGGAGCAGACTGCCCACCATCAGGAACAGCTCCCTTGGACTTTTACAAGAACGAGAAATAAATGTCTTTTGTGTTTGAGTCACTTTTAAGTCTAGTTATTGTAGTAGTTTAGCTGACTCCAACAGTTTTAGGACATTAACTTCTTGTTACATTGGTTCCAGCCATTGTGTCCAAATTTAAAAGGAGACAGGTTGTGAATCTGTAGAAAAGTAGCATTCTGTAGTTTTCTTTCTTCACATATTTTTTTTCTATTAACTGTTCCTTATTATGTAATATATTACATTGTTCAGGACATTTTATTAGATTGCAGTATGTTTTTAGAGGTTGTCTCGGTTTGCTAAAGCTGCCAGAATGCAATATACCAAAAGTGGGTTGACTTTTTCAAAGGGGATTTATTAGGTTACAAATGTACAGTTCTAAGGCCATAAAAATGTCCAAACTAAGGTATCAGCAAGAGGATACCGTCTCTGAAGTAAGGCTGATGGTGTCCAAGCTTCTTCTGTCACATGGGAATGCACATGGCAACATCTGCTGGCCCTTCTCTCCTGGGTTAGTTTGAATATGGCACTCTCAGCCTCTGTAGATCCTTCTGGATTTTCCTGGGGCATTTTCTTTCTGAGCTCTCTCCCAGATGTCTTTGCCTTCAAGGAGATTAAGACTTACCTTGAATTGGGTGAATCACATCTCCATGGAAACAATCTAATGAAAAGATCCCACTTAACAATAGGTCCAATAAGGTTGGATTAAAAGAATGTAGGCGTTTCTGGGGTACCAACAGATTTAAATGAGCACACAGGTGTAATCTGAAGGTGGCTACCACTCATGGGTGAAAATAAACAAATGAAGACTTGAGATGCCCACTAACATGGTTGTCAGCAGTGAGGAAGAAGCTGGTTTCCAGAGCATACTTTTCTCATGATGAACTTAGAGCTGACAAGTCTTATTATCTATTTTTATTGATTTCTTAGGATTTATATAATTTTAAAGTTAGTAAATAAATGACATAGAGTATAATGCAGAATTTTCCAGACTTCATTTGCCTTTACTGTTTTGCAGTCTATACCATATTTCACCTCCCTTTTTTTTATATTAGTCTGTCTAAAAGATGTAATAGATGTGAAGTCATAGGTTGGTATGTTAGTATTTTTCTGATATTTCAAAAATCCTACTGTGTGTCACATAACATTAGTTTAAGTACTAATAGTGATATTTCTGTCACCCTTTGGGAAATGCGGTTCAAATGTTAAATACTATTTTTTTAAATATCTTAATCCACAAAACTCGAATAGAAATTAATATGGTCACAGAAGAAACTATGTGGAGCTGTGGACCAGCATGTTCCTGTTGCAGAGGTTGGTATTCTGTTTGCTTAATGTCTTCATTCATTTGTCACTGAGGGGCAACAAAGAGATTATCTAAAAAAATACAAAGAGTATTAGGATCTATTTCTAAAGTCGGTGAGTTCTACGTAAGTGCTGGTGAATGTAAAATTAAGACTAAATTTTAGAAAATACTGATGCTTTTTATGGAAAAAGAATTTGATCCCAAATTGATTCCAAGAGGAACTGAGATGATCAAGCTAGAAAGGAACCAGAAAGCATTGGTAGATCAATGACTTAAATTTTAGGAAGGAAGGTTCAGTAGTGAAATTATATTTATATCTACTTATTACTCTTCTTGTTTCTTCTTCCAGTGGGGTCCATATTTTGTTTTCTTCACTCAAGATTATAGAAACTGCCATACAGAAGACTTCCTTATCTGTGTTAGCAAGAAAGCAGACTTTATTGGAGGGGTTGGTCATCACCTTCCTTGTTAGCTGAGGAAGTATACAAACCTCCTTCCCTCCCCTCTCAAGTAGTTTTAAATTTCCACAATTTACCTAACCTAGTGGACTTCCTTATAGTTCCAGTTTTTACCTCTTCAATTATTTTGATGTTTGCCTCTTGATGTGTGAATTAATACTTAAAATTTGTTCTGAACATCTTTTAAGTTGAAAAGGTAGCTGCTACTTAGGTTGTTCCAGGATTTTGTGGAAGAATCTTATACACTATAGACATTGGATGTATTGCAGCTTAATTTTCTTGGTTTTCTTTTGGAAGAGTCTGACCTCATATATAGTCCTGGTTTTTCTTCTGACTTTCTTGATATTTTCTTTTTTTAATCCATTAACACCTTATACCATCAGGCAAGATAAATAAAGGAAAGGCAGTTGTGGTAGTTAGATTCATTTGTCAACTTGGCCAGGTGAAGGCACCTAGATCTGTTGCTGTGGACATGAGCCAATGGTACATGAACCTCATCTGTTCCTGATTACATCTGCAGTCGGCTAGGAGGCATGCCTGCTGCAATGAATGATGTTTGATTTAATTGGCTGGTGCTTAAATGAGAGATCTCAAGGTAGCACAGCCCAAGCAGCTCAGCATACCTCATCTCAGCACAACTCAGCCCAGGCCTTTGGAGATGCAGAAGGAAATCAGCCCGGGGAAAGTTGTTGGAATCCAGAGGCCTGGAGAGAAGGCCAGCAGATATCTCCCTGAGCCTTCCCACATAAGAAAGAACCTCAGAAGAAAGTTAGCTGCCTTTCCTCTGAAGAACTAATGAAATAAATCCCCTTTTATTAAAAGCCAATCCGTCTCTGGTGTGTTGCATTCCGGCAGCTAGCAAACTAGAATAGCAGTAAACTTTCAAATGGGTTATTTTGGTAATTAGCACCGGATCAGGTAAAATAGAAATATGTTAGAATAGTCAAAGAATGATGATTTAAATTAAGGTAGGAGATTGCTCTTTTCTCAGAACAATTGAGAGTGAACTATGAGAAATAGTGACAAAGGTTGAGTGAAAAGCAGTAGAATAGAATTCAGAAGGAAAATTCAGAGGGAAAACTTGAAAATGGAAATGCCTTTTTGCTAGGTGAAAACTAAGGAAAAGAGGACTAAGAAAAGTTGTTATAGAAAAATAAAAGTATTTTATAAAGAATGGTATGCAATTTATAAAAAGTACATTTTGAGGTAATGAGAGAATCAAAAGATGTGTGTGATTACAAAATTAAAATTTGATTTAGATACTGCAAGTCTTTAGCAAAGTTTATGTGTCAAGAGTTTAGAAAACAGAGCCAGTGCAGAGATGGACACAGAATAGAATGCTGATAGATCATGTCTTTTATGATATTATATCACCTCATGCCTTATATCATCCTTTTGCTAGTAAATTTTGGTGTCCTTTGTATCCTTTTACTTGGAACAGGGAGATGGTTTATCTTTTTTAGAGAGCTAGTTGATACTGTGGGCCATTTACAAAATCCAATACAACTTCACAATGCTTTCCAGTAGCAGGGGGTAAGAAGCCCCTCTGTATTGCATTCTGTTTGAATGGGCTATCTCTCAGAACTGTTTCAAAGATGTTGTCGATACCACAGTGTACGGGAATGGACAGAAAGATTACAACATATGATATTCTTTTAATGATAAAGAATTTTGGATTTTTTTGTACAGAGAAAGCTGTATTAGGAAGGATATAATTTTCAGGACACCCTCAGTTGGACATAAAACTTTTTGGATTCCCCAGAGTCTTCTTGGGGACCAACAGCTACCATGTGAAGTAAGGATTTTGTCAAATCTCAGAAAGCTTTTGTAAGTTTTACGGATTTTTTTCTTCTTTTGACCTTTCTGATAGTGGCTGGAAATGTAGCAAAGGTCTTTGTTAGCCATATGTAGAAAACAAAGGCACGCTGCCATTTTCTTTTGTCCTGTCTTTTTGTTTGGACATGATTGCACATTTATTAAAATTGTGAAAATAAAAATGGAAAAATAACACATGTACAACCTTTATCCAGATTTACCTGTTACGTTTTACATATTTCCTTCACCATTTCCTCTCACCCTTGCTCTCATGGCCCCCTTTTTTCAAATACTGCACACACACGCATACACATGTGTTGTCACTTTTTTCCCCAACCATTTGGAGGTAAATTAAATAGGCTGTGGCCCTTTGCACTTAAATATTTTAGTGTGTATTTTCTAAGAGTCACCGTATTTGCTTATTTAACCACAAAATGCAGTGTTCAGTTTCATACATTGGTACATTTTCGTCAGTTGACCTAAAATTTCCTTAATAGTATTCCCCTCTGCCCCTTCTGCCATTACAAGATCCTGTCTAAGAACAGGTATTGCAGTTAGTTGTCATGTCTCTTTTGCCTTCTTAGATCTGGAATTTTTCGTAGCCTTTCTTTGTCTTTTATGACATTGACAGTCTTGAAGAAGGTAGTTCTCTTCACCCTAAATTCTTTAAGGAAAAGTTTCTCATTTTGTGTTTGTTGCTTGCTTTCTCTTGATTAGCTCGATGTGTTGCATTCTTGGCTGCAGTGATACGTAGGTGGGATCGTATGTCCCTCTCAGGGTGTCACACCTGAAGTCATAGGGTGTCCACTGCTGTCTACTTATGAAGTTAATTTTGATTGCCCATACAGGGTTTTGCTTTTATCCACAATCTCTGTTGGTTTTCCTTCCTTGCAGCTAATAAGCAGTTTGTGGGGAGACACTTTAATACCCAAGCAAACATTCAGCTCCATATCAAAATTCTGCCCTAGGTTTAGCAGATTCTTGCCTGATCTGATCTTTACCACGATGATTTCAAATTGCTGATTTTCCATCTCTAGCTCTCCCTCCATATTTACCAGTTGCCCTCAGCATCCTCAAATAAGCACTTCCTTTACTCCTGTCTGTCTTTTTTTGGTTTTGGCTTTTAAAAGGCGGAATTTAATAAGTTGCTAGTTTACAGTTCTAAGGCTGAGAAAATGTCCCAATTAAAGCAAGTCTATAGAAATGTCCAATCTAAGGCATCCAGGGAAAGATACCTTGGTTCAAGAAGGCTGATGAAGTTCAGGGTTACTCTCTCATGTGGAAGGGCACATGGCAAACACAGAGTTTCTCTCTCATCTGGAAAGGCACATGGTGAACACGGTCAGGGTTCCTCTCTCATCTGGAAGGGCACATGGTGAACATGGCATCATCTGCTAGCTTCTTCTCCTGGCTTCCTGTTTCATGAAGCTCCCCGGGAGGCATTTTCCTTCTTCATCTCCAAAGGTTGCTGGCTGGTGGACTCTGCTTCTCATGGCTCTGTCGTTCTGCTCTGCTCTCTCTGAATCTCCTTCTGTCTGTCTTTTGATCTATCTATCAAATCAGTATGGATTCATTAACTCCTATTTTTTAAAGTTTTAAAGGTAAGAAATTATTACAAATTTGGCCAGTGGGAGTTTCTTCAATGGCTCCTGTGTCTGTGTTACATTAGTTTTTTTGAGCATTTCCTTACTTTCTGGAATAAGATGTTTAAGGCTCATCTTGTGCTACCTTTTCCCCACTCTGGAAGCAGTCATTTCTCCAGGAGCGTAGGTTCCTTATAATGGGCAGTTGCATTAGAGACCAGGATCTGGATGCTGGCTGTACTCATCATAACTGATAATCTCCCCTTACCCTGTTCTTGAGTATTTAGTGTGAGTTCTGGTGAGTCACAGGTAAATTTGATATTCCTCAGTGTTTTACCAAAATTAAGAACAATTTACCCCCTAAGTTTCCTTTTATTTGTGGTGGTTTAATTGAGTTTTCTCCCAGCAACATGATCATAAATGCATTTCTGAGGGCTTTCTTTTCTTTTTCTTAAGAGTAGTTATTTTCCATTATTTTAATCATGTGTAGAGATTTTTTGTTTAAGCTTCTATCTTCAAGGCCCCTCTCCTGAAGTAATATATTATATTCATTATAGCAAATTTGGGACCCTATAGAATAGTGCCAGGAAGAAGAGAAAAAAAATTCCCTGTAATTTCCCTACCCGTGGGGGTGGGAATATTAACCTTACTATGTACTTGGCTTGAATTACATTCATTTTTAAAATTTATACTCAAGTTTTTCTCTTTTCTAAATTTCTTAACACTCAGATCTTTGATACCTAATAATTTATATTCTAAGTGTCTTGAAGCTTGATAGTTTTATATTTCATGTTAGCTTATTGACATTTGGAATTAAAGTGTTTCCCACATTTCTTCTAAAATTAGTAGTCTTTTTTCTCTGCAGTTCTTTGATTAGTCATTGTTTTCTGTTTCTTCTCAGTGCACCTTACAAATTTGTCTAAACAAAAATAGTGTGGAACATGTCTTCGGCATTTTTTTTTAGATTACATTTCTCCAAGATTTACATTTTGGAAATACCTTTTTTCTTCCTAGTTTTCCTGCTGGAATGAAAAACAGATTCATTACTAAGAATATTTTTTTCCTATTGCTTTTGAGTGTTCAGCAACTCATTGATATCAGTGAGAGATTTTCTCACTGAGTTTAGGAGGCTTAGTCCTTCTTTCTCACTTTACAAATTAGGTGACTGAGGCTCGGACAATTAGAAGGGCTGCTCTGTGTCCCACCTCTTATTATTGATAGAGTTGGGATGAAAGCAGAAGCCTCTGTCCTTTGGGCTTAATGTTCGTTTTTACTACTCTTTAAAAGTTTCAGTGTAAATATATTATGTTTCTTTCTTTTTATTCTTTTAATTCTCTTCCCTTTCCTCACATTCACGTTATATATTTCATTCTCTTGCCTTTTGAAAAAGATGGAAGGAAAATTTACGGAAAGTATACTAATTTTTATCATGGAATGCTTTTTTATGACTACATTATAAATTCTTGAAAATAAAGGGTCTAATGGAAACACTTAATGAGAATGGAGGGGCTCTATCATTTTTTTTAGTGAATAGACCGTTTAAACTAAATTAAGTAAAGGATATAAATTCTGTTGTTTCAGTTTTAATATTTCATGACTGATTTTATAGATGAAATTATATTTTACAATAAATAGAAGAATTTATACAGCCTGTTCTATTTGATGTAAAACAGCAAATCCCATTTCTCTGTAGCTGTAAAGAAAATTCATTATAATGTCTTTAGTTGTAAGATGGTTTCATTGTGATTAGTTACACTGATAATAAAACAACCTTTTTACAAATGGTATAATGTACCAACTAGCCTATGTGTCTGCTTTTAATGGCATGAGATTTTTTCATTTTCTACTTGATTCAGAATCTTCATTCCTTTTTTTTTTTGCCCCTTTTCTACTGTTCCAATAAGAATTTTCTTTATTATTATTATTTTAATTGAGCAGTTAGATGGAAATACACAGCATTGATTTAAAAAATAATTTCTGAAACTGTATATATATTCAATTTTAGCTTTTTGTATAAAATCTTTTGAGTTCCAGAGATATATTTGTCAAAGATGGTTGACATAAGGTCATCATAAAATTAACTTTATTACTGGATCAATTTAATGTATTTAGAAAATAGTACTTAAAGTTTGAAACAGGGAATAGGGATGATAGCTGAACTAATGTTAAAGTTTGCTTTTGTTGTGTGATTTGTTGTTTTATATTGCTATTATATCTTCACAAATAACTTTATAAAGTGTTTGATAATGACTGCAATGAGACTCTTCCTATTCTGTTGTGGACATCATGGCTTTGATCTGTATTAGTATGTCTTTTTTTTTTTTTTTTTTTTTAGTGATTTTTTCCAGCTGTCATTTAAGCACTAAGCAATATTTCAGTTTTTAACTTGCAGACAAAATTGGATATTTGAAATATGACATGTAACCTCTGCAACGGAAACAGTATTCTTTTCTGGCTTGAGTGAGAGGCATTTCCTTTTTCTTTCTGAGTTTTATTTAACTTCGACCACGTAACTTTAGCCTGCTTGCTTTTACTGGGCTCTGGCTAGCAAAGTTTCTTTTTATTTTATTTTTTTTATTTTTCCTTTTCTTTATCAGTTATGCTTAAGGTAGACATAGCATATGACACGCTTTGGAGGTGGAAATCAGTCAGGTACAAGTCCTGTGATTTGTACATTTATTTTCTAAATGTCCAAAGACCCTGCACCCCCTAAGCTTGAATGCCCCCTGCTAGGTGAAGGTGAGTGAGTTATGCAGTCTAAGTGGCTAAGAGGATTGTGACTTTATTCGACATTGATGATCTGTGTCTTTACTGCATGAGGTACCCCAACAGATTTGGGGACTGTTGGAATTGTGAATAAACCAGAACCTGAAATTTCTGAGTCTAGCTGGAAAGGAACACGTGGCTACACTTTTCCCCAAGGTAAGTCATTTGATAAATAGATTCTAGGGGGTTATAAGAATGAATGCGTTCACCCAAAATGAGCAGATTTTTCTGGAAATATTAAGACATTTATTTTATTCTATATAAATCTAAATTTACAACTCACTCCTCTTCATCCATTTATTAGTTCTTTCTTTAATAGTGCCTGATTTTATTGTACCAGCTTTTCTTTGTAAGCTGTCTCTAATCTGATTTTGGTAGTAGGAGAGGTGTAAATGTAAATTTTAGTTTATTAAAGTTCTAAAGTCTTCTTAGGAATTAAAAAAAAAAATTTTCTCTTAGGAATTTTAATGGGAATTTTGCCCCAGATGTGCATTTCAGACAATGTGCATCAATTAGCATTTATTGAACTCCTCCTCTATGCCTGATACTGTTGTGCTTAGTGAGGTTACAGAGATTCTTCTTCAGGGTTGGAGCATAAGGGAAGGGAAATATATGTAAAATAAATAGAAAGGAGAGAAGAACATGAACCTTATCTATTGTTTTTAAATAAACTTTATTTTAGAGCAATTTTAGGTTTACAGAAAAATTGCAATGTGAGTACACACCTAGTTTTCCCTATTAACATCTTGTGTTAGTATGGTACATTTGTTAAAATTAGTGAACCAGTATTGGTACAGTATTAATAACTAAAGTCCATATAATTCTCAGTTTTTATGTTCAATTGAGATCTTTCCCCCCCGGTCTTTTATGCCTTTTTACGTTGTTTTTTAATTAGAGAAATTACAGATTTACAGAAAAATCATACATAAAAAGAGAAGCCTTATCTTTAATATGGTGGAAGGGAGAGAGGAGGATCTTGCATTCGTCTCCATTGCTACATAATAAATTATCTCAATTCTTAGTGGCTTTAAACAACAAGTATTGATCATCTCGGTTTCTGAGGGTCAGGAATTTGGGGATGGGCTTATCTGGATGGTTCTGGCTCAGGGTCTTTCCGGTGGTTGTAGTCAGATGTCAGGAGTGACTGTATCATCTGAAGGCTTGAGTTGGGGCTGGAGCATCTCTTCCCTTGGGGCTCACTCACTGTTAGCTGGAGGCCTCGGTTCCTCCCCTTGTGGCCCTCTCCAGGTGACCTCATGGCTTAGTAGCTGGCTTCTCCTCGAGCCTGTGATCAGAGAGAGAGAACATGTGTGTGTGCACACAGGCAAGAAGCACAGTGCCTTTTAGGACTTAGTCTCAAAAGCCCAGTACCCTCCTACTCTTATTTTTCTATCCCTTGCAGTCTGGTTATTAAGTCCAGTACACAGTCAAGGTAAAGAATTACGTTCCACCTTTTGAGAGGAGCATCAAAGAATTGTGGATCCATTTTAAAACAGAACAGCATTTTCCTGGGCAGTGAAATTAACAACTTTACAAACTTGTGGTTTGGGAATGTTGTAGCCAGTTTCTGGGCAAAGAAGAGATGATTTTACTGGACCAAGTTTTCCTGTGCTAGACCTATTGTGAATAAACCAGAACCATATTACACATTCACTTGTACTAAATTGCCTTCGGTACTATGTAGTAAATTGTTTTTTAGGGTGTTAAATTAAACCCTTTTGATATGGGAGAGTTTATTCAACTTGTAAGTATTTTCATAAAGTAATTTTTTTCTTTGTAAGATCAGATTCTTTATTTGTCATCTCTTTTTTTTTTTCCAGCATGGGTAGGCACTGGGAAACGAACCTGGGTCTCTGGCATGGCAGGTGAGAATTCTGCCACTGAGCCACTGTTGCACCATCCTGTGGTCTCTTTTAAAAGTTAATATTAAAAATTATTTTTTTCTGATGGGAGAGGACTGGTGGGAAGAGTTTGAATACAATACCTTTTAGAAATTTTTCATGGAGTAGTTTGACATTTATCCTGTTATTATACATGTGGTGTTTTTGTAACTTCAGTTAATATTACAAAGTTTATAATGAACAAACTGTGATTTAGGTGATATTAAATTAGGTACCTTATAATGGTGGATTGATAAGACATATATTTACAATAAAAAGTCTTATTGAAAATGGTGGAGAAAGAGATGTGAGCAGCTCCACTCATTTCCGTTCATTTTTTTGTCTTGCTTAGGTGTTGCCACTAACTGATAGGCTTTTGGGGATCTTGCTTGCCCTACCAAGTCCTTCCAGGAATTGAGAGTTCTGATTTTAGGATCTCAGTGACTTCTGCGGTTTGTCCTGTTTTTGTATTTCCCAGAGGGAAAGGGCAAAAGACCACTAGGAGTTTTTGTATATAAGTCTGCCATGGCACACACACATATCTCTGGTGTGATCAAGGTGTGAGCATGTGCTAAGCTCCTACCATTTGCACCACTAACCTGGGGAAACCTAGGAAGGGTGAACGGTGAGGTGAGGTTGGAGACCAGGCAGGAGAAAGTGGTTTCTTGTGTGTGTGGCCTCATCAAACCACTGAGTGAGTGAGCATGTATGTGACTGTATATGTGTGACAGAAATAGAGCAAGAGCGTAAGCTCATTTAATGTATAATCACTAGAGAGAAGGGCAGACAAGCGATTGGAGTACATGAATAGAGGAATAAAGAGGATGATGATGAAGGGAAGTTTCATGCATATCTTCCATAGTAAGGCTAGTATATGAAATGGTTGAGTAATTGTTAATGTCTCTAATACTTCCTGAAGTGTTTTCTTTAAAGTGCTGAGACTTCCTGTGAGAAGTGGCCACCAGGTGTCATCAGAAGGCTGCTATCGATTTGTTTTATTGTTCTTAAAAAATGTGTGTTTTGATTTCTTATTTGCACCAGTTTTGGTTTTCTTTTTGTTTTTAACCGAAACAGAACTACTTCAGTTAGAACAGGGACTTTGTTTTGTGAAGTTTCTGTGTGACTTAATAATTTATAGGCCAAATTGAAGATAATCAGTAAAGTTATGTGTAACTTTTTTTTTTTAGTTAAGGGACAACTATATGAGGACTTGAATAAAAGTACTTACAAATGGAACTGCATATTTGAAAATTTTTGTGGCAAAGTAAGGGTATGTATTGGATAGTATTTGATGAAACAGGAATCATAATGTTTTAAGATTTGGTTTAATAATATAACCCATTATTTTAGGCTAGAAGTCCACCAGGTTTTCTGAATCTTAAAACTTCACTGTGGGAAGAAATCTCAGATCCGTTTTATTTCTCTACTGGATCAGAAGTACCAGTCATTTTAGGGGGATTTTTCTCTGGGAGTTTGCAGGCTGTGTCTGCACTGACACTATTGAATAAAATCCAATTCTAAATCAGAGTCTTCTATGATCTGATCTCCATTGGTTGTCTGCTTATTTTTAAGTTTCTCTGCAATAGAAAACTAGCATTATGGCTGTTGGGACTGCTGATAGTCTTCTTACGTGCTCATTGTGTGTGTTCTATGTCTTTGTCTAAGCCTTTTCTTCTGCCTGGAATAGTTAACTATCTCTACCTGCTCTCTCACCAAAGAAGAAACAAAGCTTTACCTTCCTCAAGATAGGTTTAGCTAACGTTCTACTTGGAAGTATGTTCCCTTGCTCATCTATACTGCTTTAGATTTTAGTTTGTATTTCACTTGTGACCTCGATTGTGTGTGGTCTTGTATTAGAGCTCGTTTGTGCAAATGACATATAGCACCTAGCAGAGGAGAGTTTGGTAAGGGCAGGGAATGTATTTGTATTACATGTAATTCCTTTTATATGGTAGACACTTAGCATATATTTATTGAATGCTATTATTTCCTAATAAAATGAGCTTTTGAATTATTCCATTAATTTAAAAATCAACTGGGAACTAGCAAATGTAGAAACACTTTTCTCTTTGTTTTAGAATTTTGGAAACCATTAGGTAGAAGTATAATAAAGGTGTCATCATCTTGTTCCTGCATAGTAATGTGGTTGTCGTTCTTTTGTCTCCAAAAATGTATCTAAATGATAGAATAATTCTGTTGCTCTGGACACCCTTGGACCTTTGTTCTGCCGTATCTCAAATGGTTATTGGGCTAGATGAAGTTAATTCTAATAGTCTGTGATTTCTAGTATAGAAAATTGTGAATTTTATCCACACTTAGGAACCCTACAGCTTATGTCTTTAAGTACTTTACACAGAGAATGGTAAGTCAAATGCCATCAGTGGAACATTTGCCTTATACAGATATGTATTGGGAGTCTTCAGTATTTGTATGTTCTGTACATAATACTTGTGTGATTGTTTGAAGCTGTATATACCCTAGAAAAGTATGTTCTTTAAATTCATTCATTCCTCTGGGTGTTGAACCCATTGTAAGTAGGATCTTTTGGTGAGTAGGATCTTAAGTTGTAACCCGCCTCATTTAGTGGGTCTTAATCCTCTTACTGGAGTCCTTTATAAGAGGATGAAATCCAAACAAAGAGAGTGAAAGCCAGGGAAGCAAGAAGCTGGAAGAGAAGGGAGAGACTGAGGAGATGCTGCCATGTGACCGAGCAGTCTAGAATTGTTGGCAGCCGGTCTTAAGAAGGTATCATTTTGATGATGCCTTTTGGATATATTCGCAGCCACAGAACTATAAGCTTGTAAGCTAATACATTCCTATTCTAAAAGCCAATGCATTTCATGGAATCTGCTTTGAGCAGCTTAGCAAACTGGAATGATTGTAGAGATCAAACTCCCCTGATGTCCCTAGTGAAGGTAATAGAACAATGTTCTGCAGCCGGGTTTGAAGAGTAGCATATATACTGCTTATAATTTCCCTTTTTAAACACATTCAAGTATATAATTCATTGGTATTAATTACATTCACAACATAGTGCTACTGTCACCACCAACCATTACCAAAACTTTCCTATCTCCCCAGAAAGAAACTCTGTAGAAATGAACTATTAACTTCCCATTTCTTCCCCCTACCACAACCCTGATAATCTGTATTCTAGTTTCTGACTCTGTGAATTTGCAAATTCTAATAATTTTTTTCAGTGAGATCACACAATATTTGTCCGTTTGCACCTGGCTTAATTCACTTAATAGGATTAATCTACAAGGTTTATCCATGTCATTGCATGTATCAGAACATCACTCTTTTTTATGGCTAAATAGCGTTCCATTGTGTGTACATATCACATTTTATTTATCCATTCATTGGTTGAAGGACATTTGGGTTGCTTCCACCTTTTGGTAATTATGAATAAAGCCACTATTAACATCAGTGTTCAAATACCTATTCATGTCTCTGCTTTCAATTCTTTTGGGTATATACTAGAAATGGGGTTGCCTGGTATTTTAGTTTTTTGGTTGCTGAAGCAAATACTATGCAATACATTGGTTTAAGCAATGGGAATTTATTGGTTCACGGTTTTGAGGCAAGGAGAAATTCAAAATAAAGGCATCCTCAAGGCATTGCTTTCTCCCAGAGGACTGTGGTGTTCTGGAGCTAGCTGTTGATCCTTAGTTCTTGGCTTTTTCCGCTATGTGGCAGTGCATATGGTGGCATTTCTGGGTTTTTCTGTTTTTCTTATGGGTTCCACTGATGTTCAGCTTCTGGCTATTACTTCTGCCTCTCTCTCTGTGACCTTCCTATAAGGCCTTCAGTAATAGGATTTAAGACCCATTCTGATAAGCTGGGCTACTCCCATTCTGTAGGTTGTCTTTTAACTTTCATGCTGAAGTCCCTTGATGCACAGAAGTTTTTAATTTTGATGAAGTCCCATTTATCTTTTTTCATTTTGTTATTCATGCTTTTTGTGAAAAGTATAAGAAACTATCACCTAATACAAGGTCCTGAAGATGCTTCCTTATGTTTTCTCCTAGGAGTTTTAAGTTTTGGTTCTTATATTTAGTCCTTTGATTCATTTTGAGCTAATTTTTGTGTATGGTGTGAGGAAAGTGTTCACCTTCATTCTTTTGCATATGTTTTTCCAGTTTTCCCAGCACCATTTGTTGAATTTACCATTCTTTCGCCATTGCATGGACTTGGCACCTTTGCCAAAAATCTATAGGCCTGGGCTTGTGGTCAACCGAGATGAACAATAAGGTCCTCTTTGGTGTTATTCCCCCACAGAATCTTTGAACAATTGGTAAAAATTGGCAGAGCCGTCTTCCTCAAAACTCAGAAGAACAGTTAAAGTGTTGCAGTGATTGGGCAAGTGCCAAATAAAGGAGGACAGTTTTAAAAATGGTAGGAGAAACTTGTGATGTTTGTATGACTTCTTGAGTCCATGCACGTATGTTTCTAGGAATTTGTTCATTTCATCCTGGTTACCTAAGTTGTTAGTGTACAGTTGTTCATAGCATTGTCTTACAGTTGTTCATAGCATTGTCTTATAATCCTTTTTATTTCTGTGGGGTTAGTAGTAATAGCCCCCCTTTCATTCCTGATTTTAGTTGTGTCCTCTTTGTTTTTCCTTGTCAGCCTAGCTAAAGGTCTGTTGATATACTGACCTTTTAAAAGAACCAACTTAACCAACTGTGATTCTCTCTATTTAAAAAAAAAAAATTATTGGAGAAGTTGTAGGTTTTCAGACAATAAAGTTCCTTTATAATTCTATTGCTTTTTATTCTCTAGTTCGTTTATCTCCACTTTAATTTTTATTTCATTCCTTCTGTTTGCTTTGAGTTTAGTTCACTCTCCTTTTTCTAGATTCTCTAGTTATGAGGTTAGGTCTCTGAAATCTTTCTTCTTTTTTAATATAAACTTTTAGAAATAAAAATTTCTCTCTCAGCACTGTCTTTGCTGCAGCTGTAAGTTTTGGTATATTGTGCTTTGTTTTCATTTGCCTCAAGATATTTCCTAATTTCCCTTGTGATTTCTTCTTTGATCCATTGGTTGTTTAAGAGTGTGTGCTTTTTGTGACACTTTTTTTTTGTGGCTTTTCCAGTTCACTCTTTCTTATTGCTTTCTAAGTGTATCCTGTTGTTGTTGGAGAAGATAAATTGTATGATTTCAATATTTTAAAATTTATTGATAGCTGTTTTGTGATCTAACTTATGGTCTATCCTGTAGAATGATCCATGTGCCCTAAAGAATGTGTCTGCTGCTGCTGTTGGGTGAAGTGTTTTACATATGTGTATTCCTAATTGGTTTATAGTACCATTCAAACTTCCTATTTCTCTTTTGATATTTTATCTAGATTTTCCATCCATTGTTGAAAATGGAGTATTGAAATCGTCTACTATTAGTGTAAAATTTTCTATTTCTCCCTTCAAACCTGACAATATTTGTCTCATACATTTTGAGACTTTGCTGTTAAGTGTGCATATATATTTATAGTTGTTAGGTCTTGTTGAATTAGCCCCTTTATCAGTATGTAGTGACCTCCGTTGTCCCTCATACCAGCTTTTGAATGAAAGACTGTTTATTTCCCCAGGTCTTTTTTGGTTACTTTTGGTAAAAGCATGGTATATACTTTTTCCATCCTTTCACCTTCAGGTTGCTCATGTCTTTGAATTTAAGGTGAGCCTCTTGTAAACAGCATATAGTTCGGTCATGGCTTTTTTTTTAATCTATCCTGCCAGTCTGTGCTTTTTGACTGGAGAGTTTAATCCATTTCTTCTGCCATTAGATTATTTGGCAGAAGAAATTATCTTTGTATGTCTTAAGTTTTTTGTCTCTTGATTCTTCCGTTAATGCCTTTCATATATATTTATTTGTACCATTTTGAGTCCCTTCTCATTTCTTTCTTTATTTAATCTTCATCTATTTTCTTGGTGGGTACCATGGGGCCTAAATTTAGCATCCTAAATCTATAACAATTATATTTGATTTGGTGCCAACTTAACTTCAATAGCATACACATATACTGCTCCTATACTTCTCTGTACTTGTTACAAATTATCTTCGTACAATGTGTGTACGGAATCATTGATTCATCGTTACTTTTTATACATTTGTATTTTAGAACTAATGTCTTATAATATTGAGTCTTTCAATCTGTGAACATTGGTTATTATAAATATTCTTGAGCTTTATTTTGGGACAAACTATTTGGAAGCAGTTGGTTTTTCATTTAAGGCAGGATTAACTTTATCCTTAGTACCAAGGTAAGAACCTTCTTAGTACTGTAATCAGTGCTTCCTGAATTGCTAGATTTTTTACTCTGGTTGTCAGAAATAAGTGTTATTCCTAGCCCTGTGTGAGCTTTAGGCAAATTGTCTCCTTTAATCCTTCTCGGAGTTCTTTCCCTAATCTCTGGAAGTTTTCTCGCAAGCATGAATTAATCAGTATTCCATTGAATATTTGTGAGGAACCCTCTGCAGATCCTCTGGGGTTCTCTCTCTGTGTACCTCTCTCCTCTCCTTTACTTTTCCCTGAGAACTCTAGACATCTTGCCTTTTCTGGACTTCTCAATTGTTTCCTCAGCTCAGGAAACTACTGGACCCTGTCTGTGACTCCTCTGTGCCTAGAGACTTTCTCCACACAGTAGTTGTGGAGTTGACCTTGTTTGTTTCTTTTCTTTAGGATCCCTGTCCTTTGTTACCTGATGTCCAGTGTCTTTACTACTATTGTGTCATACATATTGTCTGTCTTTTTAAGTTGTTTCAGGTGTGAGAGTAAATCCAGTCCCTGTTATTCCATCTTGACTAGAAGTGAATGTCCTGGAATGGGCCGTGTTTCTGTTTTAAAAAATATGTTGTCTCACCCTTCAAAGTAAGTTCTAGCAGGGTAGAAATTTTGTGGTATTCATGGCTCTAATTCTAGCATCGTTGGCATATAGTAGGTATGGTATTTAGATTCAGTTGTCAACTTGGCCAGGTGAAGGTACCTAGTTCTGTTGCTGTGGACATGAGCCAATGGTGCTTGAACCTCATTATATCTGCAGTCGGCTAGGAGGTGTGCCTGCTGTAATGAATGATGTTTGATTTAATTGGCTGGTGTTTAAATGAGAGCTCAAGGTAGCACAGCCCAAGCAGCTCCACATACCTCATCTCAGCACAAGCAGCTCAGCCCAGGCCTTTGGAGATGCAGAAAGAAATCACCGGGGTGAAAGTTGTTGGAACCCAGAGGCCTGGAGAGAAGGCCAGCAGAGACCATCCCGTGCTTTCCCACGTAAGGAAGAACCTCCGATGAAAGTTAGCTGCCTTTCCTCTGAAGAACTAATGAAATAAATCCCCTTTTATTAAAAGCCAATCCGTCTCTGGTGTGTTACATTCCGGCAGCTAGCAAACTAGATCAGTAGGCAACAAGTAAATAGTTTTTAGTGGATTCATGTTTCTCACTTTTATTCTTTCATTCTAAATATTGAATAGCAAATCAAATACTTTATTTAAAAGAGCATTTTTTTAAATGACCCTTTGGAGTATCAGTCTCTTGTTTGTTTATAAACACAGGATTCTATAATGAAATAGGTTTGTGAAATGCTTATGTACTGAGAAATCCTATGGTAAAGAAACCTTTGCTCAATCTAGAGTTTTTCAATTTATTTGACTGAGGAAACTCCCCCTCCAAAAAAAATCCTTTAGGTACTTTATATTTTCTGCAAATTTTGAGGAAATTGTGTTCTAAATTAATGTGAAACATTCTGTAATCTAACTATATACGTTTATTTTTTTCTCACTCATTTTCATGTGTTTTATATTATAGATCATATGCTATGATTTTTTATGGTTTTTAAAGACCTTAACTGAAATATAATTCACATACCATATAGTTCATCCTTTTAAAGTGAATAATTCATTGGCTTTTTTTTCTTTTTCTTTTTACTCTTATGGCATGGGCAGGCTCCGGAAATATGCTGGATCTCCAGCATAACAGGTGAGAATTCTGCCACTTGAGCCACTGTTGCCCACGCAGTTAATTGGCTTCTAATATATTCACAGACATGGTCAGTTATCACCAACAGTACATTTTAGAACTTTTTCATCACCTTAAAAGGAAACCCTGTACCTTTTAGCTATCACCCTGCCATCTGCTGTCACCCCTATTCCTAGGTAACCAGTAATCTACTTTCTCTCTTCATAGATTTGCCTATAAATATTTCTGGACATCATATCATATAAATGGAATCATATAATATATGATCTTTCGTGACTGACTTCTTTTACTTTGCATGTTTTCAAGTTTTATCCCTGTGGTAGCATGATCAGCACTTCGCTCTTTTTTGTGCCTAAATAATGTTCGATGGGGTGTACATACCACCTTTTTATCTCTTCATCAGTTGTTGGACATTAGGCTTGTTTTTACTTTTGGCTATTATAATTAATGCTGCTTTAAATATTCATGTAAAATTTATTTTGTGTAGACATATGTTTTCATTTCTCTTTGATGTATATACCTAAAAGTGGAATTTATGGGTCACCTGGTAACTCTATGTTTAATTATTTGAAGAACTACCAGTCTGTTTTCTCATATTACGTTCCTAACAGCAGAGTATGAAAGTCTTGATTTCTCCACTCATTGCCAACACTTGTTATTATCTAACTTTTCGATTCTAGCTATTCTGGTGGATGTGAAGTGGTATCTCATTTTTGTTTTGACTTACATTTCTGTAATAACGAATTTTATTGTGTTTGGCCATTTCTAAATCTTTCTTGAAGAGACATCTATTTAGAGCTTTTACTCATTAAAAAAATTAATTATCTTTTTATAATTGAGTTGTAAGAGTTCATTATATATTCTCGATACAAGTCCCTTATCAGATATATGATTTGCAAACTTTTTCCCCCTTTCTGTGTGTTGTCTTTTCACTTGCTTAATAGTATCTTTCAAAGTTTTTAACGTTGAGCAAGTCCAGTTTATCTAGTTTTTCTTCTGTTTGCTCATGTTTTTGGTGCCATATTTTATGTATTTTTTTTTTGTTCCCTACATTTAGCAGAGCGAAAGGAACAGGCTTCATTTGATTTGTAATTATTATGGACAAATAGTTAAAAGACAGAATTAGTTCTGGGGCCATAATATGTTGATGGTTTTCTTTTAACATCAAAACATATGGCATTCGGCTTAAAGTTCCATTAAAATAAATGGAAAATGATATGCTTTAATTGAACTAAATAGCATAATGAAAAATAGAATCAATATTATTGATTTTAAAGCATTTTATTCAATAACATTCTTTTTTCCCCCAAATTTTACTCCATTAATTCTACTCTACCATTGACATTTCCCTTTGCCATTAACCTTCAGATAGCACAGTGACTTTTAGAAGAGTGATTAGTGATTGACAACTGGAGCATGAGTGGCTTTCATTGCAAAGGAGCTCGAATGTGAATGGTAATAGGTGATGAGAATACAAATGTTAATTGGGATATGTTTAGAAAAATAATTGTAAGAGTCTTTACTTCAGGGGAAAAGGACAAAGCAGTTGTTTTTAAATTATGTTTCTTTTACACTAGGATTTGGGCTTCTGCCGGGAGGCTAAAGAAGGGAAGGCCTAACTTCCTGACTTACTTCATAACAGTTCTGTTTTAATCTATTTAACATAGTTAGAGTTCACCAAAACTTAATTTGAAAACAGCCCGTCTCTGTTTAAAAAATTGGTTAATTGAAAAATGCTGGTAGAGCGTATGAAGCATGGCAGTTTTTTGGACAGCTATTTGAGTGAATCACTTTTTCTACTAAGGATAACATATTGTTTCCTGAGTCAGAAATGCAGGGATATGGCTATTTCAAAATCTGATTTCAACTTTTCATAAAATACTTTACACATGTGATCAAGTTCATCTAAAAATAAACATGAAGAAAATTTCATTGAGGCTAATTTTATGAAAATTTTTCACCCAATATGCCCCTTTGTATTGGTTTTTTGATTAAAGTGGGTGTTTTTCTCTTTACATTCAAAAGTTTAATACTATGTTTATTTCACAGGTGCTAAGTGTACCTCACTTGACACAAGAATCATCATCAGCACTTAATTAACGATGGATACTGAGAAGAAACCTGATAATGATGAAGATGAAGATATCAAAAAAGACACAAAAGACTTGAGAAATATTTCATCCCATAATGTAGAACGTGAGCCCATACCTGATATGATAGCAAATTCCTCTTTACAGGAACCATACAAAAATCTTGAGAAGAAAGAAGAGAATTCCACGAGCAAAAGAGCTTTTTCAGAATCATCAAACTTTGACAGTGTTGTTATGGAGGAAGATAGAAAGACACATAGCTCCAAACGAATGAAATTAGATGAGGCAGAGCTTCTTAAATCTGAAGAGCAGGATATTCATGAATTTGAAACCACTGATGGCTCAGTTATAGAAGTGGGTATCCCTATAGAGGAAGCCACAAAAGAGACCTTACTGAATGACTGCGCAGATGGAGGCAGTTGTCTTTCCAATTCCTTCTCCCCTACTTGTGATTTTAGCACTATTGATGGTGTTTCTCTGAAAACAGATACTGAAAAAAAATCTGCTCAGGAAATAATTACCCTTGATTCAGAAAGAGAATCTCCTTTCCACCTGAAAGAAATTGGTGTTAGTTGTACCCTTGGAAATGCAGATACAGTTCTCAAATGCAGCATATGCGGTCATTTGTTTTCTTTTTGCTCTGATTTGGAAAAGCATGCTGAATATCATGCGCAACAGTCTAAGGAACATATCTGCTGCCACTGTAGCCACAAAGCTGAGAGCACTTCAGCTTTGCGTATACACATGAGGCAAACACAGGGGTCACAGCAAGTATTTTCTTGTGATCTTTGTGGTTTTCAGTGTGTTGAAGAAAGCCTGTTGAATGCACATTATCTTGGCAAAACACATCTCCGGCGTCAGAATCTTGCTGCTCGTGGAGGATTTGTACAGATGTTAACAAAACAGCCTTTTCCTAAAAAAACATGTACCATCGGAACAAAAAATGTTCAAGCAAAATCAAGGACTTCTAAACCAATAGCGAAGAATAGTGATTCAAAAGGATTCCGCAGTATTGGAAGCGAATATAAAGATTTCAGAGGAGGCATTTCTAAACAAAGTGGTAGTTGCAGTGAACTTCTTGTTGAAATGATGCCATCCAGAAATACTTCTTCAGAAAAAGTAGAGATTGTTGAAGAAAATGTTATTTCTCTTGGTATAGCTCGAAATCCTGTAAGCCAGAATAAAAGGCTAGGAGCATTAGTAACCTCAGAGAGTCTGTTAGATAAATTGGATTCCACCAAAAATACCCTACAGACAATGACTAGTATTAGTACAAGCATGCGACCAAAACCTGAGCGAAACATTCTGATGTTGGGTAATAATTTTCGACGACGAGGCAGCACCTTCACCTTGAAAGGTCAGGCAAAGAAAAGGTTTAATCTTTTAGGAATTAATAAAAGAGGCACAAATGAAACTCAGAGGATGCATATGAAGTACTTACGAACACAGATGAAAACAAGTGATTCAGAGTCAACAAATAAACAAGTGGAAATGAGTAACAATATCCAGAGTCTGTGTGTGACTACCTCAGAAACCCAGGCACTTAAGCAGGACAAGAAAAACTTCCCTATTCCATGCTCCATGCAGCTTGACTCTCTGACTGTGAAACCATCTTCTGACCATCAAGTGTTGTGTAATTGTACAGGCTGTGGTCAAGTAGCTACACATAAGACAGCTTTGGAAATCCATGTGAAAAGGTGCCATGCACAAGAGAAATTTCACTGCCAAACATGTGACTTTTCAGCTATGTCAAGGAGGGACTTAGATGAACACTTGCACAAAAATCACCATCAGCAAACTGCTTCTGTCTTCAGTTGTCAATGTTGTCCATTTGTTTCTGTGAATGAAATAAATCTTAGAACCCACATGAAGGACAAGCATAGTTTTCTTTGTACTCCTTGTAATCTGTTCTTCTTGTCTGAGAAGGACATGGAAGAACACAAAGCAACTGAGAAGCATATTAGTTTATTGGTTCAACCAAAGACTTCTCAATCATTTAACAATGATTTGGTTTTACAGAGTTTACCTTTAAGTCCTTTAGAATCAGAAAACATGAAAGATTCTATGAATGAATCAGGGAAAGCAGCTCAGGAAGGACCTGTTAAGTCCAGGGTAAGCCATGGAAATGAAATAAGGCATTCATCTTTAAGTAAGCCTCAGTTTCAATGTAAGAAGTGTTTTTATAAAACAAGATCTTCCACTGTTCTTACAAGACATATAAAGCTTCGACATGGTCAGGACTATCATTTTCTTTGTAAGGCATGCAACCTTTATTCATTGAGCAAAGAAGGAATGGAGAAGCATATTAAAAGAAGCAAGCATCTTGAAAATGCTAAGAAAAATAATATTGGCTTAAGCTTTGAAGAATGTATTGAAAGGGTATGTATAGGTGCAAATGATAAAAAGGAAGAGTTGAACATTTCTGGAAATGGAGGGATTGAAGGCCACATAGAGGGTGTGCAATTACAGGAGCGTTCCTGTCGTGAGAACAACATCCTAACTACTAAGGAACTGACTCAGTGTAGTATAACCACCAAAGATAATGAATTAGCTTTGACCAGTACCCCAAAGAGAGGGAGACCTAAAGGTAACATCTCAAGGACATGTTCACACTGTGGTCTTTTGGCCTCTAGTATTACAAACTTGACCGTTCACATTAGACGAAAACATAGTCATCAATATAGTTACTTATGTAAGGTGTGTAAGTATTATACTGTAACTAAGGGAGATATGGAACGGCATTGTGCCACCAAGAAGCATAAAGGACGTGTAGAAATAGAAGCAAATGGCAAACAAAATTCAGATATCATTGTTGGTCCAGAAGGGAGTAATCTTGATACCTGTAGAAAGAATACCGGTTCAGCAGTAACCGTTTCAGATGAACCTGCGAATAAGTCAACTGAATCTGATAGCCCCATTTCAGAAAAGCGTGTGATAGATCATGGAAACCCAATTGAAGTTGAACATGTATTTCGTTCTCTGGATGGAGAAGTTAACAGTCATCTTACTGATAAAAAGGAACAAGTATCTCTAGAAGTGGAGGACCTTCTCCAAGAGCGAGATATGTGTTCCCAGAGAGATGTCACAGATACAAGTGATAATAAATGTACACACTGTACATTTAATGCCCACTCTTCTGCTTCTCTAGAACTGCATGTAAAACGGAAACATACAAAAGAATTTGAGTTTTATTGCATGGCATGTGATTATTATGCCGTCACTCATCGAGAGATGACTAGGCATGCAACAACAGAGAAACACAAGATGAAAAGGCAGTCCTATCTTAACTCTTCCACCAGTGCAGAGGCTGGTTCTGCAGACAGGTCCAGAAGCATTGTTATACCTGAAGAGGAACAACAACAACATTCTGAAGAGTTTCAAATAATTTCTCATCAACCATCAGATACTTTTAAAACTAGAAGTGCTGCTGATTGCTCTATTTTAGATGCTAATACTAACTTAGATATGTCTAAAGTACTCTGTCCTCCTGATGCTGTAGAAATTGAGACTGAGGAAGAATCTAATTTCAGTGAAGATCATTCCTTTTGTGAGACTTTCCCACAGCCTCTTGCCAAGGATAAAGTTATGAAGCCTGAGGAGATGGTTTCCCTTAATATTTCCTCCAATTATGAATCCCCAAGTATACTTCAGAATGAAAATTCAGGAAGCTCTAATTGTGAGGCAGCAAAGAAAAACTACAATATTTCGAATGACATCAGTGATCCAAATAGGCATTGTGAGAACAGTGCGGGAGATATAGGAGATAATGGTGATAAAGTCATTAGCAAACACATGTGCCCTGCTGTTGTAGCTGGTGAGCATTCAGCTGAAAGCACCATCCCTATTGTGATGAGAATAACAAGGGGGCAGCTAAGCCTGGATAGTAGTGACCAAAACAAAGTTGGAAGTGCACATGGGTCAGGGGATTTGGAAGGTCTGCAAGAAGATCCCACTCTGGAGAACAAGGAAATTCTGTTGAATTCACAACGTGAAACTAACATTATTTTAGAAGAGGATGGTCCAACTTCTGATAGCACAGTTGAAAGTAATGATGTTTATGAAACTGTCATCAGTATTGATGATAAAGGACAGGCCATGTACAGTTTTGGCCGGTTTGATTCTTCCATAATAAGAATAAGAAACCCTGAAGATGGTGAATTGGTCGACCAGTCAGAAGAAACTCTGATAGCAACCGGAGTGAGAATCAGTGAGTTGCCCTTAAAAGACTCTGTCCTAGGTGTGAAAAAGAAGAAAGCTGAAGGCAGTTCCTTTGGTGAATCAACACGAATTCGTTGTGATGATTGTGGCTTCTTAGCGGATGGTTTGAGTGGACTAAATGTTCACATAGCCATGAAGCATCCTACAAAAGAGAAGCACTTTCATTGTTTACTGTGTGGAAAATCATTTTATACAGAAAGCAACCTTCATCAACATTTGGCTAGTGCTGGTCATATGAGAAATGAACAGGCCAGTGTAGAAGAGCTTCCAGAGGGTGGGGCCACCTTTAAATGTGTCAAGTGCACAGAGCCCTTTGATTCTGAACAGAATTTATTTCTGCATATTAAAGGACAACATGAGGAATTGCTGCGGGAGGTGAATAAGTACATAGTGGAAGACACTGAGCAAATCAACCGTGAGAGAGAAGAAAATCAGGGAAATGTTTGCAAGTATTGTGGAAAGATGTGTCGGAGTAGCAATTCGATGGCGTTCCTAGCACATATTCGCACTCATACAGGTATGTACACTCTGCAGCAAACCCATAGTTACCTCTCAGTACAAATGAATGAGGATGTTCAAGCATTAGTTCCCATCCAAATACATGGTCCTTCCCTGCAACTGCTGTCAGCCTTTCACTTAATCCACAGTTCACTGCTGTGTGGTCCTTTGACTATCTACTGTCAGTCACTGATGACACAGGACACTTTTAAAGGTAATTAAGCCTCCGTGGTTCCAAAGGCAGGTAGTTTGAGAAATTTCTTTTCATTTTGTTAAAAGTTAAAATCCTTTGTTAGATTTTGATGCCTTTGTTAGATTCTTGCCTCTTACATCTTCTTAGTTATTTCTAAGTCCTAATTATTTATTTTCCAAAGTATATGTTAAGTGATACTTTGTGTTATCAGAAGATATAGTAGATATCATTGAGAACTGAAATAATAAAATTTTTCTTACAGTTTTAGGGATTTGAAAATATTCACTGCCAGATATTTTGAAATCCAAAAGTTTGATTCCCAAGAGACATGATTCTTCCTTCAAGGATCAAAATCAGTCATCATGTTTCAAAGACAATATGTCCTGGGAATTTGATGTTTCTGAAGCTAGTGCCTGATTTAGTTTCCGTGCTCTGTCGCATTTGGTGTTCCATGTTAATGTTTAATTTTAGGTAGAAATTTAAAAAATCATTTTTTATGGAAAATACATAAGCTGCTGCTCTAAATTTATGTAAAAAGTCACTGCACTATTTCTATAAACCTGCCATACATTCTTTATTTTAAATAGACAGCTTTTCTAAATCATTGTGCTTTGCTTAGACAAGTTCTGTCTCTATGGTTGAATTTATGAGTGGATTTGAATAATAAATTCACATTTCAATGAACATATTTTCATTAAAACTGTAAGGTTTATTTTACTGTACTTTTAAATAATGGCTTATTATTGAAGCTATACTTTAAATTCATGCAGTTTTTGAAACTTAGTTGCATGGTTACAAGGAAGAAGACAAAAGATTCTGAGACGTTATTAATAGTTCATTGTGATTAAAGATAGATAAAAGTTTTTCATTGAAGGAAGTAACAGGGCAACCTTCATAAGACTAATGTAGGTAAATATAAACATGGTGTTCTTGGTCCCAACTATTCTTATGCAATAGATACATTGTTAGGTATAGTTCTAAATGCTTAATTATTATCATTATTGATACTTCTGTCTTTACCATGTTGCAGCTCACTTTCAGAAATTACATGGTGTTAGAAATCTGGCTTGCTCACACACGCAGAAAATATGTACTTCCTTAATATGCCCTCTTAAGGCAGATAAAACTGAATAAAACTAAGAGGAAGATGCTAATGGAGCCCTTTTTAGAATTCTTTATGCAACTGTCTGGTCAAGACATGTTGCTTATAATTGATGTGTCCATTACTTGAATTCTCTTGTAATTATAGTCAATAAGTCTTGTAAATGTGTTAAAGCTCACTAAAAGCATACAAATTCAAGAAGAGAGTAAGGCTAATAATTTAAAATAATCAATGTAGGCATTTCAGCACTTAATTTCCCTTGTGTGTTGATAGCTGATCATTCTTAATCCATTAAGATTTATTTAGTCGTTTACAATGCAAAATAGGTTTGCAGTGGTCACTTGTGCCATTTGAAAATGTCCACCAGGTTAAGTGCAGAATGTAGCCCATTAGTCTTCCTTGACTATATGTATTAATTGCATTTAAAATCAAGTTAATATGGATGTGAAAGTGAGGTAACTATCAATATGTGACAAAGCAACCCTACTTATATAAGTTACATCATTGATTGTAACATTTAGTAAAAGTTAGCGTACTTTTAAACATCTTCTGTTGGTCGTATCAGCGAATGCGTTTTTATTGTCCTTTGAAATGGCGTTTAAAAGAGCAGTATTCCTGAGTACTCAGTACCAGTCTACCATTTTCATTTTGCAAGTCATTGCTTTGGGGAAGTTGCTCTCCAGGTTTTAATTCAAGGTTTTTTTTCTTGGAGCATCTAAAATGAATTGCTTTTCTACTACTTTGCTTATGTCCATGAAATAGTGATGCAAGGACTGTTATTAATGGTTAACTGGAAAAGGGCTGACTCTTCCAATCCCTGTTTTCATATTTTATGATTTACTATAGGTTTTATATAACCTCTTCTTCCCATCCTTAGCACTATAAAAGCAGTACTGTAAGAAATAAATGAGTTTTGGTTATCAAGAATTGTGAGAGAAATGCATCCTAGAGTTTTCCAGTGCCTTCACTCGTGTGAAGCAGTCAGCATGACTAAAAAGAGCAGTCTTTCTTCTCACATCACATAATTAGTGCGAAGTCGCTGTTTGTTTTCTCTGTTGCACTGTTTTGTTACTTTAAGATTTTATTTCATATCACTTGGTGGATCTCATGAAGCTAGAAGATTGTCTGAGGCTACTTCATTTGATGGCCAAGGTGCACTAGTCGACTTGTGCCATTTGAAACATGCAGGGAGACAGGAAGTTGTGAGACTTCATTGAAAAATTCTAACCTTAGGGCTGATAGTGTTTGCAACTTAATATATGACAATTCAGAAAACAAATTAACTTGAGAACAGATTAGAAAAGTTAATCAATCTGTAGACTTTTTGCTTAGTGAGAACAGAGGGTCTATTCACTCCTTCATTTCCATACCCCACCCCTAGTTGGCTCTCAGCTTTATTTGTTGAAGGAATGAATAAATTAGAAAGATGAATGAATGACTGAAGCGTTCAGATGTTAAGGGCAGTTGTAGAATTGAGGCTATAATTATATACATCTTGTATATATGCATAGTTATATATATTTTGCTTGATTTAAGATCAAAGTTTTTTGTTGTTTTTTTTAATGTTAATGCTGCATCCATGTGTGCATAGCAGTTAGCAAGGACTCCAAGATGAGAAATGCCTGTAGAAGTCTGAAAGAAAACTTGGTTTTTAAAGTCTTTGGAATTATTTTACAAAATAATAAGGTACCAAAAGTTAGAGAGCCTCTTTAGTTTTTCTTTTTAAGAAAACCTCACAGGCCAAATTAGTACAAACAAACAAACAGAAACCTACTGAGGACAATGCTGGTCCAAGGAATGGATCTTTTAAAAAGAGTAGTGAGGGTGGTGCGACTGTGGCTCAGTGGCAGAATTCTCGCCTGCCATGCCGAAGACCCGGGTTTGATTCCCGGTGCTTGCCCATGCAAAAAAAAAAAATGTAGTGAAGGTTTATAATCAAAATACTACTAAGAGAAAGAAAAATTTAGAAATGTGTGGTTTTATTAATTTTGTCTTATAAATGCAACGCCTGGATTTATTTTGGAGTGTATAGCAAGCTGAAACACTGAAATGTTGTCAGTAGAAAAAAAGAAAAGACTGACTTTTTTTTTTTTTATGTAATGAGTATTGGCTCTGATCTGTTAGTATTTAAATTTTTATTGCACAGAAATGAGATGTTAACACAGTCTACTCTGAATATAAGATACAGAAAATGGTTAAAGCCTCAGTGATTTCTGAATGAAAGCAGTCAACAAAATAACTAATTTACGTATTGTCATCACATGATCCAATGACTACCAAAGTCTGAAAGAACTAGTTTTTCACAGAGGACCCTGTGCCATCAGTTGAAAACACCAAAGGTCTTATATCCAACCCATTGTGACACCTGTGATAATAGCAAGAGGAAATAATTTAAAATTTACTTGCTATATAAGCAGAACTAAAACTTAAATCCATCAGATATTTAAAATCCATTAACCAAGATTATGATACAAATGCTGGGAAAATGGTACCTTTTTTTTTTTTCTTTTTGCAGTCTTGGTATTATTGCTAATGAAAAGTTTTCTAATGTGTTATATTTGATGAATTTTAACTTAATGTTCAGTTAAAATTTTTCTTCTCACTTTTTTCTTTTCAGATGATCTATTATAGAATTTCTGTTTTGATAGGAAACGTTTCAAAGTACTGATAGGCTTAGTTTTATCCGAACAGTATAAATAAACTGTAGTTTCTAAGGTGATAGAATGTGATTGCTTTAAGCTGCAGTTTCAACCTGCTTTTGACATTTAAACGTATAAAGCTGACTCTATATAACCATTCAGGTGCTAAGTATATTTTACATTTAGTTCTGAGAATAGCAATGGAAGTATTAAGAACTCTGGCTTCATTGTCATTGAACTATGAAATATTCAACCTTGTCCGCCAGTGCTTAGTACTGTTGACTTTTTTATTTCTGTTAGAAGATTAGAATTAAATGCTTCGGGTTTTTTGTCAGCTTTTTGGGAATTAAATTGAAATTTAAGACTCAGATTTTTTACTGAGTGCTTCAATTTCAGCCAAGTATTCTTGGAGGATCTTTTTTTTCAAAGGCACTGCACAAAGGTTCATTGATCAAATCTGATTTATTTTGATTTTTTAATTTGAGCTCTTTTTGTGTATTTATTAAAGTGTACATATTTTATATTATTTCTAATTATTTTAGAAGAGATATTTCACGACATAGTACTAAACATGATATGAAAATTTTGGAAGCATATTGTACTGATTTTAAACTGAATCTTAGGATTTTGATTTATTAACTTAAAGATTTAGTGGTTAGAAAATTGGAAAATTTAACATGTTATATGTTAAAAGAGTTGCTTCTCAGGAATGTGGATACAGATCATCTATTAATGTTTTAGTTAAAATCTGTCTGTTGCTGCCAGTAAATTTTTTTGTCTTTTAAATAACTTTGTTTTCCCATTATTTCCTTACGAAATGATTAAAAAAATTGTTGGTGCCTTCTGTGTCTTTTATATTTAATTATTTGTTCTTGAAATAAATAAAATATATATTTCTGGTTTGCAGAATCATCACAAATTTTTTAACATAAAATGATCATAAAAATAATCAACTGTTTATATTCATACATTGTGTCTTATTAAATAGTCGCATGGTGAATCATTTGGAATGAATGACAGAAAAAATCTGAAATATTATTGTTAATGCGAATAAATTCAAACTGGAGAAATATAAGGAAACTAGGAGTTGGCCACTGAGAAATTCATGTGATGATAAATATACATTTAAAATTAGCAGCATTTGTGTTTTTAAAATGTCCTGGTTTAAATGTTGAGTGACTTTAGAAGGTATTTTTATGAATTATAAGAAAAATATTTAAAATTATTGCCTTAATTTTATCTGCTTAAGACTACCCAACTGTATCACATTTAACTTTAAATCTTAGAAATATCGTTGGAAGTTAGGAGCACTCACTGAAACATTGTCTTGTAGGTGGAATAATTATGGAATGCTGGTTTATTCAAGTTGCAAATAAATTCAAGTATTTCATTTTGGGGACAGAAGTTCTTAATTAGATTAAAGGTGTGATTTAACATTTAGCCTTTTTTAAAAACCATCAGAAATGTGTTATTCAAATTCAAATCATATTTTATGTTAAATTTACTTAGGATCAAAACCATTCAAGTGCAAGATATGCCATTTTGCAACAGCTCAGCTTGGAGATGCCAGAAATCATGTCAAAAGACACCTTGGAATGCGAGAATACAAGTGTCATGTTTGTGGGTGAGTAAATTGAAACCACCTCTGCGTGATTAACTGGGAAGCATGTACAGGGTATCCATTGTTTCAAAATTCAAAACTGATATGAGTAAGAGTGGCTAAAATTATGCATGCGTATCCTCCTTTCATTGTTATGGTAAATTCCTTAAATACAGTTATGACATTCTTCTCCCACTTCTAATCCTGTACTGAAGATGAGCAATTTTATGGGCTACAGGGTCAATTTGAACCTGTAATCTGTAAATTGACTAAATTATAGGATGTTCATTCACATTGCCAGAGAGAACTGTAAATTCCATTTAAAGACATATAAAATATATAATATAGCTATAGGAGTGTATGTATGTGTTTTTCTTTTGCTATACAGCTTTAATTTTAATCACATTAACGTTTCTTTAGATCCATTGGGCCTGTTCTATAAGGAAAAAACAAAAGATTTAATTTCAGACAGCTGATTTACTGATTATCTTAGAAATGAAGCTTAAAAAGCAGTGTGTGATATATGTCTCTGTATAACTTTTATTTCAAAACTTGTTTTCCTTTTTTCCTCTAAAGTCTCATTCATGATGTTTGTCACTCAAATATGTTGTTTTAATAGGAAGCATGACATGCCTTAATGCAAAACTATTTAGCAGAAATGCTTAAAGGGTTTTTAAATGCCGTGACATATATGGTATATTGTAGAACATTTCAAGTTGGATTTTAGTGCCCTACTTCTGATTAAAAATGTATTTTAATGTTACTGTAACAGAAATTAGCTAATAAGTGCATGATATAAAAACATTTTATGTGAAACCTGAGAAACCTGCAATTCTTATGGCTAATTCAAAAAATAGTACGGTTCAATTAAATTATGTGGTGCATACACATTATATTAGATTTAATTTTTAGTAGAAGATTCTTCTGGTTGGCCCTGACATGTAAATATCTTGTAAGTCAAAAAGAGGTTCTACTTTTTTTTGGACAGTACATTTCATCCCAGGATGCAGGTGCATTTTTTGACCCTTAAAATAGTTTTACAGATAACTTTGCAAGCAGTTTTACTACCATGGTTTGTGATTTATTCATTGGCAGAATTGATGGTTCAGTGACTTGCAGCTAAAGTAAATGAAGATGAACCTTTGCCCTAAAGACCCTTGAAGATCAGTGGGAGAATGAGTTTTGTTACTACTGCCTTTAGCTGCAAGGGGCAGGTGCCAAATGGTTCTTTTTAATTGCTCTAGGTCTTGGAATTTTAAAAGATACCTCATTTATTGTTTTTACCATATGAGTTAAAGGAAAAAGGAAGGCTTATTGCCAAAGAACATTTGCTGTTATTTGGCAATAAGCAGTTTTTCCCTCATTTTTGTGAAATAAGTGAACAGTGTTTATATATACTCTGTTACTAGAAATCTAATTCCATTCATTTTTATTAGTATTACTAAAACCCTGGGAAGAAAAGAAGAAATCTTTTCAGAGGAGAGTTTCTGACAGTGATAGGATAAAAAACAATACAGAATTGACTGGCTTTGATAATTTGAACAGTGTACACTCGGCTGGCTAATTGCTAACCACACAAAAGTGTAGTGTTGCACTAGTAGTTTAGATATTTGATTCCCAAGATATAGAATTAGAAATAAATGTACATATATTGAGTTTATACTGTGACTATAGATTTCTGTGTGTATATGTGCTTATGCAGAGATACGTGTGTGTGTAGAAAAAGCATTCTAGATACCAACCCAATATCTTGTAGAATTATGGTAGTCATTGAATTTACCTGACGATGAGATAATAGTTCCCTTTGTTTTTTTAAATTTTTTGACATTTGATTTAAAAGTTACATAATGATGATTTTAACAGGGAGATAGTTTCACAGTGAAGCTAAATATTCTGAAGAATTGCGGTAAACTGAAGAATGTTGATCTTTGCCGTTGAAACAGAATAATAGTGAATTATTTTATGTGAAATAAAAAGTATCAGGGATTATTGTGTGCTGCATGTGTTTTAGAGGGATAGAGCTGGGTGTAGATAAAAAATTAGAGTGGAAAACGTAAAACAAAAGAGCAAGGATTGGTATCAGACCAGTGCGCTAGAGACATGGGCATGTTAACATCCCTTACGTCAATTTGTTATCATTGACGGCCAGATAATCTCAGGAATGCTCAGTGGGCCTATTAGTTCCTGAATATAAGCAGCTCAGGCCGCATTTCTTCATTAGCTTTAATTGCTATAAATTTTACCTTTTAAAGAACCATGCTTTAAAAGGTGAAGAGATCTTTCAGGAACATTAATTCTGTAATTTTGTCACAAACAGAAGGTCCTGCACTGTGCTTTCTTTTCTTTAGTGGTTATTATCTTAGTCTCTCTCTTTTAGAATTTTATTTATAATCATTTCATTAGTTGATTTATAAGAAATGTTATTTTAGAAATAGTCCTGAGTAAGTGATATATAAAAATAGCAGGGGAGGCACATTTTTAAAGTAAAATTGTTGCTCATAATATTGTACTCTTTTTTCCTTAGTACCTGCTCCTTTTCTTGAAAAAAAAAAAAACCCTAATATTTTATAGTGAAATAGATGTAAGCAACAAATATGAAGAAATTATCAAATTGCATTTTGTTGGATTGGGTGCAATTTTAATTTTTTAGGTTGTTTGAAATTGTTTTGAGTTTTTCCTATATTTATATCTATATGAGAAGATTGAAGGTGCATATTAACTATGTCTCTAATGTTTTTAACTAAGGGCTTAGTTTTAGGGCCATGCATTAGCAACTCCTTTAACAAAAACTGCCTTTTTAAGGATCTATACTGATTTTCTTTGAATTTTGAAGATCAATTTTAAGAAGATTATTTTTCCCTCTTAAGGGGCAGATCTTAGCTCAGTATATCATGGATTTAAGTTTGTTTGACATAAGAAACTGAACGTATTAGATGTCTAATTGCTATTAGATAAATAGGATTCATAGATCAGGATTTCAGTTTTATTTAGCCATGGTTTATGTGTTCATGACACAATACAAATTTAAACCATGGATTGCTTTGTACTTCATGTTTTGAGTACATGTTATGGGTAACGTTCTTTAGAAGCTGTTCATTTACTTTCGCTTTTAGAAGCAGTTTTTGAATAGTACAGTATCTTAATGCTTTTCTTACATCTGAGTGTGATCTTGAGAGGATTACTATAGACTTATAGATGTATTTATATTTAGGCACTTGATAGTTAACATGAAAATCTTTAAAATTTATTTTAAAACTATCAACATATATAATAATACATAGAATACTCTCAATAATATTTTATATTTTTGCAGTGCTTTATGGTTTAGTAAATGCTTTAATGAACGTGTATCTCCTTTGTTTATTTTTATAGTTTTATGAGACTTTAATGCAGATTTATTATCCCCATTTTACAGATGGGAACTTGAGGTTGAAAGTATTTTTACTGGGGTACTTAAATTATACATCTAGTAATGATGGACCACTGTTTTTCTTCCTTTTAACTATCCCTTCTCCTTATTTCTTTGTTTTAAGTTTTACTGTTTTGGTTGCTAACATTAATTTGTATTTTTTTTTTCTCTAGTATGTTTTCGCTAGCATGTAGTAACTGTACCATATCTTCCCTAACATCCTGCTACCTGCCGCCCCCCAGGGTCTTTTATTTTTCGCTTTTGGTCAAATTGACTTTATTTTAAAATATTGCTGTCATAGTGTTTACATTAATATTCTGGTGTTTAGTGTATTCTTTTTGCATTTTTTTTCTGTTTCATTTTTTTCCAGATGAGGGCTTTTAATGATTTAGGTATACACAGCTTTAGTTCACAGAACAGACTAAAAATAGTGATTTTAATTTATTCCTGCTGCCTACAATTACCCACAACCATGTTTTTTTAAATGTTTCCAGCCTATAAAAATTACTAATTTTTGCCACTTGTGTTTTTAGCTGAACAATTAATTACACCCCTCATATCTGCATATGTTTTTTTAACATTAAAAAAAAATGTTTTAAATAATTTTCTTTTCCCCATTCTTCATATGTTGATAAAATTATCAAATAATTGTACTTAAATGGTCATAAATTGAACTTGTTGGTATAATAGAAATAAATACCTAAAATGTGAACATTTTATCATTTTTTCATTGGGATGAGAGTGATAAAATTGGTCAACTTGGGTTATTGTTATTGTGTTTCAGTTCTGGTTATTCTTAAAATGTTAGGTAGAAAATTAGTAATTGGCCTCTGGTTTTAATAAACCTAGGAAATTGCACTTAACTTTGGTGTGCCATTATTTAGAAGTAGAGACCACAGTATGCATGCTTTAGGGATTACCATATTTCCTGATTGATTTCCCTATGTCTGGCTTTGATTCTTGTGTATGGAGTTAAATACTTGAATAGAACATCCCTCATCATGAGAGAATCAGGATATTTGTCAAATTTGTCACCTCAGACTTCATGAAAAGATTCTAGACATATTCTATTTGTGTACTAATATGCTTGTGAACTGTTTATTCCTAGTTGGCTTAAGAAACCTGAAATAGGAAGTTGCTAATGCAGTAAAACTCTTTGTGTGTGTGTGTGTGTGTGTGTGTGTGGCATTACCTAGTTTTTTGTGCATTAGAAGGGATCTCTATGTAGATGATTATAATGTCACTTTCTGACCTTTGCAGCTTGAATAATTGTAAATCATTGCTTCATAACGTGTCAGAGGATGTCTGTAGTAGGCAATTAAATGGCAGAATATAATAGACCAAATTATTGCCTGTCATGTTTTCAACAACACAGTTAGTATTTGAGTTACACTTAATCATTACGTGCATTAGCGACTTCATTGGCATCCAGCTTCAGGCTGAGCATGAAATACATTACATTATTTAAACCTCTAATGGTACAAGTCATTTATTTGTGTTGAAGTGTACAACATGCAGAGTTTCATAAAGCAAGGAACACTTGAGAGCTTAATTTATCCAAATCAAAGTCTAAATGCAGATAAACACAAGTGGCAAAAATTAGTAATTTTTATAGGCTGGAAATATTTAAAAATACATGGTTGTGGGTAATTGTAGGCAGCAGGAATAAATTAAAATCACTATTTTTAGTCTTCTCTGTGAACTAAAGCTGTGTATACCTAAATCATTAAAAGCACCATAGAATTGCATTTTTAGCTGAACAATTAATTACACCCATCATATCTGCAGATGTATCTAAATAAAATAAATATTTGGTTCAGCTGGTTGTTTTGGTTAAAGAGATACAGATAGAAAAAGTTTGTTTTATATTGTGTCATGAATACTACTTTGTAATACTACAAAGTGCAGATCTCTAAGTTTTGTAAAAAAAAATTTAAATTAACATTAAAATACTGTCTTATAAAAGGTACATTACATATTTTTTGCATATAATATTTTAATATTTTACTCTGATGATATATTTTTGCCTTTATTTTGAAAATTTAAAATTCTATGTAATGATTACTGTCTCTCAGTGTCAGAGAAGAGTACAAAATGAAAATTAGTTTATTCTTCTGATGTTAGCATTCTTGAAATACTTTACAAGTAGTGAATAGACATTGTCTTAACTTTTTAGATACAAGTGACTGAAATTTGAAAATTGGAGGGATATCTTGGCTACAATATTCGAATGAAAAACATCATTTCTTTCTCAGATGTGATTCTGGGCTGTTTTCCAATGAACTATTTTGTAAATCAGTGGGAGAGTTGGGGTTAAGTTTTGAATAATGCAGCAGAACCAGGAGAAGACAATTTCCATTCTCCTTATTGTGAAAGGAGAGCTCATTTGTCACTCCACCATGCCCAGCTTTCCTTTTGGTAGTAGCGTTTTCTTGAATTTTTGTCACAGAACAGTGGGGTCATAGATGACCAACCTATGACAAAATATAAATAAAAGAAACAGTTTGTTATTTCTTGGTGTTAAAGTTGAAAACATTGGCTCCAGTCTCTAAAATATTTTCTGGTGAAAAAGTCCTGTGACTAAAGTCATTTTTTATTTTAAAATGTTTCAGTAGTGATTTTAAAATCCTGTGGTAGAGTCTCAAAATTTTTATGCCCTTCTGATCCCTTCTGGGTTATGCTTGCTTTGTGCTTTGTACTGTTTTTTAGGTCTTTCCACCCCACCTTCCTCTTTTTTTGTTTCTTCAAGTCCATTAATTTATGGAGGCTTTTGCTCTTTCCTTTCTCCAGGAACTGAATAAGAGTAGGTGTAGGAAGTGTAGGTAAGAGGGAAGCATTTTACTCTTGATTCATTTATTCATTCATTTTTCTTTTGGCAAATATATACGAGCTTCTTCTTTGTGTCAGGCATGGTGGCAAGGTGGTATATGGCCCCTGGTGTTAGGGTGCTCCAGAAAAGCAGTAATTTTTAGTATAGCAAGGTACATCATAGGAGTAAGAGCAAGATATAGTGAGAGCACAGAGCCATTAGCTCTTCTTAGGAGCATTAGGAAAGGCTTCTTTGAGGGGTTGTGTTTGAGTAGGGTCTCAAGGATGAGGAGATATTCACAAAGCTAATTTGGGCATTTTAAATAGAGGGAACAAAAAAGCAAAGGAATGAGAGTAGAGAGGTTTGGAATTGCATGGCATATTAAGAGAGCTGAAAGAAATTCCTGCAGTATAAGTGACTAGATGGAGTGAAGGGGTGCATTTATTTAATATTAAATAAAAATTTATTGATAACTACCAGATAGGTCCCTGGACCAGATAAGTTCTGAACCTAAAGGGGCCAGCCTCTCCAGAACATCTAGTAGTTCCATCTCACTACCCCATATTACTGACAGCCCCTTCCAACATGAAAAAGTTAGAATGAACATAGCCCAAATACTCCTAATGAGTGGGAGAAAGATCAAAGGTGATGGTGGAGTTATACAGAGAAGGTAGAGTTTAACAAACGTGTATGATTACAGAATCATTATATTGATATTTCTTTTAGTTTCCATTATCTTAGAGCAGCTAGAAATAAAAACCTAAAATTGTGGAATTGTAATCCATACCAATCTGAAATCTGTTCTACAACTAATTGTTGTTCTGTGCTTTGAAATTTATTGCTTTTTTGTAAATATGTTATCTCTCACAAAAAAAGAAAAAAAAGTCAATTGTGATGATAAAAAAAATATTTATTCTTTCTAGCCTCCAGTGTTCTGGAGCTGCTAGAAGGAAAAATCTGAGATGATGGTATGGTAGTCCATGACAGACTCTGGGATCTGTCCTGTAACTGCTTGTTGAAGAGAGCTTCGGAAACTATTGCTTTTTTCTTTTTTTTGCTTTGTGTATATGTTATATTATACAATATAAAAAATTAAAAAAAATTTTATTGAACACCAGTATGTTCTAGGTGCTGTATTCATCTTTTTTTTTATAAGTTTTTAATTGTGAAATACTACATCTACAAAAAAAGTGGCAAATTTCAAAGTACATTTAAACAAGTAGTTATAGAACAAATTTCAGTGTTTAATGTGGGTTACAGTTCCATAATTATTCAGATATTTCCTGAAATTTGTATTTCTTTTATTACTGGAGAGGTTGGCCATCTTTTCCTCTTTTTCTTTGCCATTTTTATTTCATCTTTGTGAATATTTATGTTCTTTGCAAACTTTAAAAAAAATCAAGGTGGCTATATCATTTTTGACATCTTTAGGGCGTCTTTGTATGTTAGGGAAAGAAACACATTTTTCTCTCACACCTTGTAAATATTTATTCACCAGTTCATCATTTGCATTTTACCTTTGCCCTGTTGCTTATAACATTGGGTTTTAGAGAATGGCAGGAAGCAGTGTCCAGCTCTAAGACACTGGAGGCTAAAAAGAAATCAATACAATTCAGTAGTCATACTTATTTGTTGAATCCTATTTTCTCTATAATGACTCCTCCTTGTCCTTTGATTCTTCTTCCAATTTTAACAATATTTAGGCAATGACCATTCTAACTTCTTCATGTTGAAAAGGGGTGTTGACATTATGGGGTAGGAGAATGCAACTGGTTGATGCTCTTGAAGAGACTGGTAACTCTGGATTTCAGGACTTATCTGTCCTAGTAATCATCAGGAGGTTTTATGTTTCTGTAAAATAAACTTAGTGAGTAAAACTTTTATAGAGTCTCAGAGCCCTGGGTATTCTTGTGTAGTACAGGAGTACTGCTGATTGGGGCTTGGTATATCATGGCAATTAGCAATATCTAGCTGAAGCTTTCATAAAACTAACCTCCAGAATAGCCTCTGGACTCTATTCGAACTCTCTTAGCCACTGATACATTATTTTGTTAAATTTTTTTCTCCCTTTTGGTCAAGTAGGTGTTATTGATCCCATGGTGCCATGGCCAGGCACATCCTGGGAGTCATGTCCCATATTGCCAGGGAGACTTAACACCCCTGGAGGTCATGTCTCTTGTAGGGGGGAGAGTAATGATATTATTTGCAGAGTAGGGCATAGAAAGAGGGCACATATGAGCAACAAAAGAGGTTCTCTGGAAGTAACTCTTAGACATAACTATGGGTAGGCTTAGCTTATCTATTACAGAAATAAGTTTCGTAAGAGGACGCCTCAAGATCAAGAGCTTGACCTGTTAACTTGGGGGTCCCTAATGTTTTGAGGGACTATCAGGGATTTCCCAGGTAGGAAAATTTAATAATTCTATATTTTTTTCTTTAGTCCTTGAAGGGACTTTGCCAATTCTATGTTCATCTTTAGGGTTAAAAAGACCAAAACAATACCTGTCTCATATGTGTAGAGAAAGTTTAGGTAAAGAAATGCTCAAGTCTTTCTGGCTAGTTCAGAAACTATATCATATTTCTTTTAATAGGAAGGTGAGTGGGAGTTAAGCAGATAAACAGAGGCAGCACATTCCAAGCAGGGTTCTGGTATGTTCCACCATGGAGTCTGGTATGTTCAACCTAACAAATATGGTATGTTCAGGAATTACAAGCAACTCAGCACTGCCAGAGGGTAGATTATGAGTAAGGCGGACTGTTCCAAGGGGCTGAACTTGGGTGAGACAGTGGTGGCCAGATGTCAAAGTTGTGCCATGTTAAAGAGGAGAATGCGGGTCTTTTTCATCTTCTACTTTTTTACTTGTCTGACTTTCCAGTTTCTTGGTCT
>PVIY010006885.1:45000-57724 GCA_004026745.1 Myrmecophaga tridactyla
TTGGTTTACATGATTTGAGATTTTTTTTTCCATATAAGCATACTACTAATACATTTGCAGATCTGTATGTGAAATATTACTGGTCATAAAGATTAAATCTGTTTTGAACATAAAACTTTAGATAAGGGATAGTGGGTTTTAGAAATTGAATGATTTTTTTCCATCATATTAATTCATAGTGATTCATTTCAATTTTGGTAATGTCTTTTGCAAAATAGTAATATTATAAACTAACAAATTGTAGAAGGAGATAATTCATACTTTAGTTTAATATTTAATGTATCAGAGTATTACCAAACTAATGTAAGGACTAATCATTGAGTACTTCCCCATGATAGCTTACTTAATAGTATTTGAAAGAATTAAACAATTATTTTAACTTTCTTTTTTGAAAATTTTGAATTTGCGATTTGACTTATGTTTTATCACAAATATACCAATATTGCTCATTAAGCTATTTTCTTTGATGACATTCATAACTGTTGATATAATTTTAACCAATGCTCAGTTATTACTATTTAAATATTAATGCTCTAACATTCTTCTTAATTAGCAGGAAGTATTGCATTTCACTTGCATTTCAGTAATTGTGACAAATTTTGATAATTCAAGGAATTTCTGTGTTAAGCCTTTATGTTTGAAAAAAAGAAATAGGTAGCTGGCATACCTGTCAGGATTTTGATATTGAAGGAATATTTGAGGAACTATGAAATAACAAGATAAAGTTTGATTTCTTTCCCATCAGGAATCAAGGTGCAGGTGAATATGCACCTTATATTTTAAATATGCATCTTATATTTTATTTACTGAGATAAATATAAAAAATGTATTTATTTCAGTAAATATGCCAGCAACTTTGTGTTTAAGTAGAATTATTATTTTAAGCCTCTCAAACCCAGAAAAACAAATATGCCAGCAACTTTGTGTTTAAGTACAATTATTATTTTAAGTGGCCTTTCAAACACGGAAAAACAAAGACCATATTTTGGCCACACTTTTTTTTTTTTTTCCCTTAAATTTTTTGTTTCAGTGAAAATTCTGTCATTGTGAAGCTGAAGAAAATACAGTGCAAAAACTGTGATTATCCAGCTTATAATTTGGTAACTAAAGGCATTCATTTGGTAATTTGATTTAAAACTTTAGTATTAATTTTGGAATTTGTGGAGGAGCATGATTTAAGAATGTAAGACTGGGAGGAAATAGAATAATAGACCAAGGAAGTCTCTTCCTGATAGAAAACAATTTATAAATATAAAATTCCATTAATAATAACATTTTAAACTATTAAATCACATATCTTTACCTGTTTGAGATTATGAGGCTAATATAATAAATTATATTTTATCTTACTGTATCTAGGATGGTTCATTTTTCTGGTTTTCTAAATTAAGCACAAAGACTAGTGGTTTCTAGAGAAGCATGATATGAACATTTGCTTTAACTGTTCATTTCCAGTAGATGGCTATAGTTCACTACCAAATTGAACTTACAATAGATTTTTTACAGTAGCTAAATCAGAAGATGAAAGTTGAATAAATGAGTTGCCCTGTACATTTTTCTTATTTCACGTGCTTAGTCACCTGGTGGTGTTATTTTTAAAAGAACATCTGAAAATACTGAAAAGTGATATTTTCACTTATCCATCTTTGGTCAATGTATAGTAATGCCATTATTTATTTTGTTTTATCCCAAATTAATTACTTTTCATTATTATATGCAAAGAATACTCATAATTATTGCATTGTTTAAAAAATTACATTAGAAGAATCCTTATTGCTTAAGTGATTGCTTCCCTAAATTCAACCATTTTATTTGATACTTATTTTAACCTTCAGATTCAAGTGTTATGAACCATTTATCACTTGTGTTGGCCAAGTTCACAGGCTTTTACCACTTATTGTCTCAAATGTGATGCACACACATGGACATATAATTATATATATAGTTTTCCTTCTCTTAGACTGGATCCAAGCTTAAATATTTAAAAACATAATTTAATCAAACTAAAATAATATAAACCCAAATTTAGCATTTAAAAAAATAGTTAATGAGCTTATGAAGTATTTAAAACCTGCATTTTCAATTAGATGTTATCTGTCTACTAGGCTATAGAAATAGCTTGTAAGTAGAGCAGTGAGTTGCTAAGTATTACAGTTGACTTTTCAGCCTCATCCATAAATAAATGTACGATATCTGTGTCTAGGATTTTGAATTTATTGTGTAAGTGGGGCTTTTGAATGCAACAAAAATGTTGAAAAAAATGATTCTACCCTCCCAGCTCATATCTATGTAATTTGTCTGCTTTTCAGTGGCTATTTGTCTTTTATTTATTTGAGGTGTGTATGTGTATATACATGTAAAATTGATGTGATTTTTATGTCTTTGGTTGATCCATGTAGTTCAAAGCGTAACATTTGTTTTATTTTACAAATGAAAATGTTGGTTTTGTGTGGTACTGTAAGGCTGCAATTTCAGATCTTTTTTTAATCAACTACCAATTTATGTGGCTGGCTACAACAGCTTAATCTATTATTAATAAGCATTTTTACTCAGCTGTACATTATAAAAATATGCTAAGGTTCTAGGAGAATTTTATTTTCACATTAAGAGTTTATATATAAAATTTACCTTCTCCCTTGAAGACAGATGAATTATGTTTATATTTTTATTGCTGCTCTATATTTTTGTCATTATAATAAAGGCAGATTAAGAAATGGGCTGCAATTGTAAATAATAGAAAGAAATTTCATTCACACATTTTGTTAAGGGATAGTTCAAATATTCAGATGTCTGTGAATAAAAGGGACTTTAGATTTCAAAACCTGTTAGATTACTTTATATAAAAATAACTTTCGTTTTTCCACAACACTTAAAATTTATATAACAGGCATTTTTTGTACACAGTACATTTTATGTGGGTATATGTGCGTGCACATATATATGTATACATACGTATATATACATGCAAGAATAATCCTTTATTTGTTAAAGACCTTAAAGGACAAAGGATATTTGACTCTACCTTGAAACCCTGCAATGTAAGTTTACAAAGGATCAAGGAACACAGATTTTAATAATGCAAACAATATTAGTCCTGTCCCCTCTGGCATTAGTTGAATCGGGACATACTGATTGTATACTTTGATTCCTAAACCATGGAGATGTAACAGATGCCCTAGGGAGCACCTGGCCAAGCTAAGAACATTTCAGTGATTACAAGGATAGTGCCTAGAGGGCAATTAGGGATGGGGCAAGAGATGTACAGTAATGAGTCCCTGTAGCACCTTAATGAACCACAGAAAGGGAAGCAGAATATTAGATAACAGTTGTAGCTCAGTGAGAAGGATTGTTGAGTGATGTGTAGATTATTTACCAAGAATATTATTTTCGTACTTTTATGTTTATATAATCAGAGGCAGATTTTTAAATTCTGTCATTTAACTTATTGAACGTATTATTTTAGATTAATAATTTAAGTTTTATTCATAAAAGCCATAGTTCTTTCCCATACTGCTTTTTACTGCATTGAAATTAGATTTAACTGATACACTTTCTTTGAAAGAACTATTTTAATAGGTTATTTTCCTCACTATTTAGTTTGTAGATGTATTTTTCTCTTTCTAATAGACATTAATTTCAGCGAAGTGTTGAACTAGGTTTTTTTTTTTTTCAGACTGCCTGCTAGCTTGTTTATTTTTTGACTTGATAATATCTGCAGTAGAGAAACAGACTTTTCTTGATTTAGTTCAGGCCAGTGAAAGATGTAAAATTGAGAGTAATCTCTTGAAATGCATACTTTTTTGTGTTATAATATTAAAAAATTATGGCAGAAGGAGAATTTTATGTTGTTCATTCAGGAGCATTGGATTGAAATGGAAGTAGGTTTATTTCATTGCTGATTTTTCTGACTCATGTTTGTTGCTTAATAATATATTAATAGCATAGTGCAGATACATTTCTGGGTCACTTCCTGTTTGTCCAGTTGCAATGTTGTGCGTAAAAGAAGATAGTGAATAAACAGCAAAACCACTCTGAGCATAAGATTTGCTACAGTAAACCTAGTTGCTTAACCATTAGTCTTCTTTAGCTATGTTGTGTATGGGTACTAATATATGGGCTCTCCTACCTCGTTGATCTTTGCCATGGAATATGCTCAAATGGTGCTCTTTCTTCTTTAATATGCAGGCAAGAGCCGAGAGACAATGAACTGGCTCTAAAGATTTCACCTACGCCATGGTTCTTAGTTTCCGTTTCACAGCATTGTCTAATCACTTCTCATATTCTACTGCAGCAGCATCCTGTTCCATACGTCCATAAAATACTGTAGGCTGACTGTGGAATTTATAATGCTGTTTCTTGCTTGACCACTAGGCAGAGTCAAGGAGTGTCTCTAGAATTCCTTCCCCCACGCTCTCCTTCTGGCTCTCGTCCCCTCCCTCTATATCTCTTAGCCTTCTGCCTTCCTTCTTTCCTTCTTTCTTTTCCTCTTTCCCTTCTTCTTCCTTCCTTTCTTTGTTCCTCTTTCCTTTCTCTTCCTTTCCTCTGTGTGTAGAAGTGAAAATGTTTTTGTAATCCGATCTTCCAATACAATTGAATGTCCCTATAATATAAACAAGTTTATCTTCTTGTCTTTATTTTTTTTTAAGTTCTTAGTAAATGCCATATATTTTCCTAACTGCTATTCACATACTTAGAGGATGACAAGATTTTACACTTTTAGTGAGTAAAGAACTCTTAGAGAAGTATTACTATCTAGATGAATGTTGGATTGTGTTTAAAATAATATAAAGGAAAACTGTGATATATAAAATGGCCAATATGACTGTTAAAAATGCTGTCTGTAATAATGGTCATAGAATAATAAAATAGAAACTATTTTAGCCTATTTTTGTTTTAATTAGATGACTCTGAGATTATGAATATTCCTGAATTGTGTCTTCCCGGTTAAAATATTTTTAGAGATGACTAACTTGGGTTTTTGTTATATTATTATTTGCTTGGCATGCTCTCGGAAAAGCAGGTATATATTTGTGGCAGTCACAAAATTTGAGCTAAACATCCGGAAATAAATATGTTCGCTTTCTGTAAAGGAAGCTGTTAATACTATTAATGTACATTTCTATAAGAATTTAAAATACTATATGCATATATGTTCTTTCAGTGATATATAAAGATATATTATACATATGGTATGTTTTCATTTTCTTATATATATCCATTCATCTTATATATATCGATTTTCTTATATATATCCAAATTTGAGTGCATGCTAGTATTTTTACCCATACATTTGCATTCTTTGGATATTTAAAAGATAGAGAAGTTAATATGGTATGTTTGGGGTCTTATTTCTGATATCCTAATACATAAATGCCATTGCAGTTTAGGTTTTTTTTTTTTACAGACTGTATTTTAATTTTACCCTTGAAAATTCTCTTGTGTTTTATAAAATATTCTTGTTTCATTGTTAATTGAAAATGCTCAATATATGCAGAGTTGATGAAGCACTAGGTAGGATGGCAGTTATTACAGATAAATGCATGCAAAAATACATATTTATGAAATTGAAAAAGAAAAGAAATGAAAAAAAGGTATGTTTGGATTTTACTAAATTTTAAAATGGACTATTGACATCAGTTTTTTCCAGTTAAAATTCATGGCATATTTGTACATTCCTGAATATTTTAAAGAGTTTGTTTATATAATTGAATGGTAAAATCATCTTAATATTACCCTGACAGTGGTTATAGGAGCCTTGCTTGGTGGTTTTGCTTGAGAAACAAATAGATAAAACATTCTTGAATCTTTTAATGATTTTTTTTTTGATAGCTTTCATAAGAAAGCCATAATTTGTAAAAACTTCAATAAAAAGACACATTTACAAAACTTTTTGAGTTAGCGGCAGAGTAAACAGGGCAGGTTTTGCATTTTGAATAGCAGTGTTATGAACTGTGATTGAATTTGTCATGAAAGTGTGTCAGTATTAATGAAAGTATTTAGGTACAAGTTTTCTGGGCTTTGCAACCTTTTTTAAGATTAAGGATTGGTTAGTGTAAAAAGTCACTTATGTGTATATACTAGCATACAGCAATTGACAAATACATTTCTATGCATTTTGGATTATTATGCCATTTCTTATTTCAAACCCTTTTTATCAGGACACCAGGCACAACAATGATGCTTTAAGGACGTAATTAAAGATATTGTTCAAATAACAACTTTCTGCATATTTGAATTATTACTGTCATCAAAATCATACAAATATGGAAATATGATTGCCAGAAGCACATAAATCAATGATCAGCATGGCCTCAAAATCCAATAAATATGTAGAGTTAAATACTTTAAAATGCAAATTGCATCTGATGATTTGCATATGGTAGAATTTAAAGGAAATTTGTTGCTTAACAACCTCTAAGGTAGCAGTTAGGGCTGTGGGTAAACATAGATTTTTTTATTCATCGTTGGTCAAGTTGCAAGATTTGATAAATGATGGGAGACTGCTTCCCTTGGTTAAAATGACTGCAATCTTTACTGAATCCTAAAACTGCCTTGAAGTCATCTGAATAATTAAGAGTTAATTATTCTTCATCCATCTAGATCAGGAAAGGACAGATTTAGGGAAGGAATTTATAATTTTTGCCTTACGTCCTGTCATGTCATAATGTGATAAACTAAACTGACTCCAAATAATATCTAGTGACCTTATTGTAATTATGCCCCACAAAACATTTTTGTTGCAGTTTTTTAATTGCTTACATTGATTCTAGAAACTACACATTAGCAGTCTTATAAGTTTAATTGTCTCCAAAGAAAGCAATATGAAATTCATTTTCCATTATTTTTATGTTTTAAGTTCATCACTGTGGATACACATAAACACAGTTTCTACGTGTTCTTTTTGAAGTAGCAGACATCGGCTCCTAAAATGTTATTAGGGAAGATTATAGACACGCTGGGAAAAATTATTTTAAGAAGTTATATTGAGAGGGCGATGAATCTTTCTTCACCCGTTTTAATTTGAAATATTAAAACAATAAGCTTTTTTAGAGTTCTTCATTTTCTCATAGTGATGAAGCAGATAACTAGTATAGATTTACAAATAATATGCATTATTTTAAGAGGCTTAAAAAAGCAACTAAAAGTTAAGAAATCAGTAGTTTCATACTATTGTCTATTCCAAACAGATGTCATAGGATTCATGTGAAAATCCAGGTTCTACTTGGTGAATTTTTTACAAACCGATTTTCATTGAGATAGAGTCTTTTGTGAATGTTTACTGATCACAAGAAGAATTGTAATAAAGAAATCAATATGCATGATCCCTTTCCATGTAGTACAACGGGGTTACACTGTTAGGTTAAATACAGGCAGCATTCCTTTCCAGAAAATCAATTTTGCTGTATAGCCTGCAACAGCTAGTCTCTTTTTGTAGAGTCATTTTATGTTGTACACACAGTAAATTCTGTATTGGCACCTTCAGATCGTATTGACTTCTAAGAGGCTGTATGCTTAGTTATCTGACTTTAAGCAGAAAGGTCAAGTCCTTTAATAACTAAAAATGCCATATTCACTTCTTTTTTCATTTGGTTACAAACAAGTCTTATTTTTTTTAAAAAAGCAATCCCTGGCTTTTATATTTTAGTAGAAGTGCCAAATGTGATTTTAGTGAGAAATATATATATATATATGTGTGTGTTTTTTTTATCTTCATTAGCTGTATTTGTTTAAACTCTAAGTGCTTAATGCATCCCTGTTGCCTCTATTTCTCAAAAGCACAGTTTTTAAGCTGAGTAGTGATTTCTGCTTGTTTTGAAAAATTGGAGTAAATTGGAAAATAGAACATTATTTTGTAGATTCTTTGTTACTGACTATTTACAAACAAGACAAACAAAAACTATTTTAGAGAAGAAAAAAGTTTACTAATATTCAAAGCTACTAAACTACCATATGTCATCATTATTAAGGAGAATATTTATGAAGAATGTGTAAAAGTGTTTTATTTTTAGATTTTTTTTACTCCTCCCACTAAATTTGGCTCTTGAACTTCTTTGGCCATTTTTTTGATGGCTCCTTAATTTAAAAAACCAACCCTCCCCTTAAAGATCCTATTTTGTGAAGTAGTTCTCAATTGACTCTGACTTTTTCTTTTGTCAGCCCAGTTACAGTGCATTTGGGTGCACTCTGACCCTACTTTTTGCCTGTTGTGCAGAGTACGTATTTACATCATGAGGATGTTTTCTTTTTCAGTATGACCTACTGGAATGCAGAAAGACATTACGCCATTTTGTCTTTGCAGTTTTGTGAGGTACATTTATTGTTCTTTGATCCCTATTCATTGATTGATTTGCAAACCCTGTTCTATTTACTGCATACTTCTCAGATAATTTTTTTTTTTGGTTAATGAAACTAAACATTTAGATTATAACTGAGAAAGGACTTTAACCTTTTAAATTTTACCCCAGCTTTCTAAAGAAGTGATGAGATCCATACGGCTAAGAATATAAAATAAACAGACTAAATATTGTAAATGATTTTTGCATTTTAATCAGTTTTATCATAGTATCATTTACATTCATGGAATCTTCATGTAATAATGGCCATTATAATGCAAAAGCAGACTACTACATAAAATGCTTTTAGAGTACATTGGGTTTGGAAAGGATCGTAAGCATAAGGAGAAATCAGCAGTATTTTTAAGAATTTTTAGGCTGTATATATTTATCCATGTTTTAAATGTTTATAGAAACATCTTACATTTTAAAAATAAGTCATCATTTATAAAATGAATTTATTCTCTGAGAAAAACATTCTTGCAGTAGGAACAGAATTATCCCAATAATGGTGTAAACAAAGCCAGGCATAGCAGCAGGCAGTAAAATGCATTCAACCAGTAGGATCATGGATTTGTTTGATTCAGATAATTGAAAGTGTTTCATACTATTATTGCAACTTGAAGGCTTGTTTAAGTGTCTAACTGTCAGTCACTTTGGAAGGTGAAAAGTATTCAATTGTCACTCTGTCAGTCAATAGAGATGAGAACTGTCTGCCTAATGGATTTCTTTACATAGATGTCTGTATGGAGTTAGAACTAAAATCAATGTGTTGTCATGTGTGAGTACGCTGCATCAAACTGCCAGGTGAATTGCAACTGTATTTTCTGTAACATCTACATTCTTGTTTTGTTTGTGGAAGGCAAATGGAAGCTCTGTATATAGAGATAGTAAGACGTAGAGGGGAGAGCAAACTTGCATTTGGCAAGAGCATTTTTTGTATTAACGTGCCCACGAAAGCATTTTTTTTAACCTCTAAAACACTTTAGTTTTACTTAAATTAACATTAATGGGAAACCTTGTACCATATTGGGGTTATACTTAGAAAGTTAAATTTTAGAACTTGTCATCAAGTAGCTCTTATTTATATGTATCACATCTAAAACCAAATACTGTAATACTTCTGAGTTAGAAGTTACCTAAAATAATGGGTTTTTTTTCTTTTGGTTTTTTTATTCTTTTTTAGTAAAAGTTTTATCAGCATCTGGAATAAAGACATAAAAAGCAAGCTTATTAGATTTTTAGATGACAGAATCTGGAAGGACTATATCAAAGAATAGAAGACCATCATGATTTAAAATTATTAAAAAAAGTTGGTCCAAAACAAAGGAAATAAATGTAAAGTACTACATTTAAATAAAAAAAAATCAATTATTTAAAAATAGAATCTGGGTCTTAGCTGGACATCGCACGTTATTTAAAGGAGAACTAGGAGATCAAGCTGAGAACAAATTAAGCATTTAGGATAGTGTATCAGAGGTTTAAAGATCTTCTGCATTCCATGTTGGTTAGATCAAGGAAGATAATATCCCTGCTTGTTTTGCTCTGCTCAAATAATACCTAAAACACTTCAGCCAGTTGTTAAGACAGTAGTAAGAACTGGCTTCCTGGAGACCATGCCAGCCAGGGTGACAGGAGGTAGAAAGGTCTAGAAAGCACAACATTTGAAGATCCAGTGGTATATTACCTGAAGATGACTAGGGGGATTTAGGCAAAGAGGCAGTGGCACACCCTAATCAGTATCCTTGGGTGTTTAAAGGTTTCTCATAACCAAGAAGAAGGTGCTTGTAAATATCTCTCCAGAGGGCCAAACTATGGCCAGAAGGTGGAAGTTAGAGAGAGAGAGAGAGATTTCAGTTCAACATAAAAGAAACTCTCTAACCATAATAATGTTATATCACAGAGTGTCAGTAACTGAAAATGCTTGTGCAGAGGCTGATTTACAATCCATTAACAAAAAGTACGTACTGATGAGAGTTGGCCCAGGCTGGAAATTCACAGATAAGTAGTATTTCAGAAGTTAGCTTTTGGTACCTACGTCAGGCTACAATGAATAACATTTTAAAAACTGTAATCATCTATCATCATCACAGACTGTCAAAAGAAAGGGCAATTTCATGTGCAAAAAACACATTGCGTATGAATTGCTTCAGTCACTTTGAAAAAATGAGTTTTTTAATCTAGTAACTGACTTAAAAAACAACAAGAAATATTATATTGAAAAATAGCCTTTTTAAAGTGCTGATATTTGTGATGTCATCTTTTCATCCACTCTCCTGCCCCTCTAGGTACTTTATTTTATTTTATCATTATTTTTAGCACTAATTACATTATTTTATCTTCTTATAAAGAAGACATTGTAGTTTCTCAGTCATAGTGTCACAATGTGTTAGGTTTTTCATTGCAAATGCATAAGTCTGTTGCTGCTTGGCATAGACTATAGGGTAAGGCAATCTCAGGCTCTTGTCACAGAAAGTGGACAAGTTGATTGAACGTATAATTTCAGTATTAACGTGGGTAGGTCAGGAGACCTGGATTCATTAAACCTAGATTTAAATCCAGATTCTGCCAACTTCTAATTACATGATCTTAGCCACTTTATTTCATCAGATTTAGCGTCAGTTTTGTCCTCTGCAAAATGGAGGTGTATTAATTAGTTATCTGAGTATCTGAGGATACTCTCCCTGTCTTAAAGTCAGCAATTCTTTATAATATAACCTAGTCATGGGAGTGACTCTCCTACCAGCTTCACAAATCCTGGCTATTATGCAGAAAATGCACACCTGATCTTAGGGTCATCTTAGAATTCTGTCTCCCAGAGCTGTGCATAGATTCAAGCTGGGAAAACTATTCCTTCAGAAATTTTTTTTTAACATTTTTAAAAATTGTATAATATATATGCAAAGCAAAGAAAGAAAAAAGTAATGATATTCAAAGCACACTTCAATAAATAGTTACAGAAAAGATCCTAGAGTTTGTCATGGGTACCATTCCATCATCTCAGATTTTTCCTTCTAGATGCTCCCCAAACACTGGAGGTTAGAAGACCTTTATAGTGATTCAGCAGCCATATCGTTTGTCAAATCCCATTTCCTCTGTTATTCCTCCTCCTTGTTCTTTAATCTTACTCCTATTTCTGTTATCCCTCCTCCTTGTCCTTTAATCCTACTCCTAGTCTATAGGGATCTTTGGAGAATGCCTGTTCTGACTTTTTCATGCTGAGAAGGGGTGTCCACACTGAAGAATCAGAGGATATAATTAATTGATAGTACTGGAGAGGCTGGTCCCTCTGGATTTTAGGCTTTATCTGACCTACGAACCCTCTGGGAATTATATGTTCCAGGAAGGCAAACCTAGTACATGAAACCTTTATGGAGTCTCAGCTTGACCCCTAGGTGTTCTTAAGAGTTAACAGGAGTGATATTGATTGGGGTTTAGCAAACCATGGTAGTTAGTACTGTCTAACTGAATCTTGCTTAAGAGCAGCCTCCAGAACAGCCATTTCATCACTCTTAGCCACTGATGCCTTATTTTATTACACTTCTTTTCCCCCTTTTGGTCAGGAGGGCATTGTCAATCCTACAGTATCAGGGCCAGACTCATCCCTGGGAGTCACGCCCCACATTGTCAGGGAGATTTTCACCCCTGAATGGCTTGACACATAAAGGGAAGAGCAATGATTTTCCTTGCAGAGTTGGACTTGGTGAGAGAGAGGCCGCATCTGAGCAACAGAGAGGCTTCCTAGAAGCAATTCTAAGGCCTCATTATAGGTAGTCTTAGCTTCTCCTCTACAGAAATAAGTTTCAGAAGAGTAAGCCTCTAAATCCAGGGCTTGGCCTATTTTCTTTGGAATCCCCAATGGTTGAGAGGGTACTTGTGGTTTCCCAGATGGGGGAGTTTAACAATTCCATATATATGTATATGTTTTTTTTTTCTTTTTCCCTTTCACATCCTCAAGGGACTCACCAATATTTTAAAATTATTAACCCACCATAGCCTGAGATATATCCTGTTACTACACCAAGCCATAAAGTATTGCAAGGCCTTGTTCCTGTTCTGGACTCCAGGAGTCCAGACTGTCTAAATGAGCTATCCAGAGAGGCTGATTCAGACTATGAGTTACAGAAAATTTAGATTCTAGACTTAATAAGCTTCTCTGCCTTTTGATCTCATACAGCAGCTGAAGGTTTAGTGTACATACACTGTCATCTTTTACCCTGCATTCTAATTTATCTTAGACTCAGCTTTTCTTTAGAAATTTGAAGGCAGGTTTCCATTGTCTTTCTTCTATCAATGTTGCTGTTGGAAAGTCTGAAGTTAGTCTAACCTTATCCTTTATTCTCTATCTCTGGTTGTTTATAGAATTTTTTTTGAACTCAGTGATAAATTTT